>BPLR01021484.1:0-87166 GCA_021605095.1 Caerostris extrusa
CTCGCTCTATTTATGTTTCTTTTTTGAATTTATTATATCGTTCCAAAAATTCATAACTAAAAACTACAAATTTTAAAAAAAATTCCACAATTGTATGCAGTGAAAAAAAGTCCCTGGAAATTCTTAGATAAGGATGCTTTTAAAACTAATTGCTTTGGCAATAGATTTTTAAAATTAATTTATACTATTTAAGAAGAATTATTTAAAATCTTAAACCTTCCATTCGACGCAGATAGTTTTTCTTAGTAAAATTTACCAAAAACTAAAAGTGTTTTATCTCCCCTACCTAGGCAAACCTTGTCATATCTGCTAAATTATAAATATTTCAAATTTACATATGATTTACTTATTTATTTTGAGCTAATATATATTCTTGAAATCATCGGACATGTATTATTGAAGTTTTTGTAAAAATGTTATATATATATATATATATATATGAATTTCAATTTAATCATGGCAGATATTGCGAACTTGAGATCTTGAATCAATTCATTATACATTTTTTCTTCTGTTTTTGGTAAATTTTTTATGATGGAACTAACTGCGAAGCACGTAAAGATTTAAAAGCTATTTTCATTTTTCGTTTATGCACAACTGGTTGCGTTTGTGAAAATCCCTTGTCTACAATCTCTTTTTCATTTTGTTATATAACAAAATGAAAAATTGGTGGACAAGGGATTATCTTTATATATAAATGTAATGTAGCAAATCCAGAAGCTGCTAAAAACTTGATGAATCGTAGTTGAAGTTTAATTGACTGGGGATTGAAAAAGTTACGAATCGTTTTCTTTCATTTTATTAACTTGCTTAAGGAAAGGACGAGCTCCCAGAAGCGACGGGCTGTTGGTATCCCAGGCACCAGGTTCGAATCCTGGCCGTGGCAATGATGTTTGTGAGTGGTTCAGAATTCTAGTTAAACTGTAGATCCCGGTCTAATGAGCCCAAGTGTGCACGAGATGACCGTTGAGCGACAAACCAAACCAAACCCGGAAGCGACTGGAGAGAAAAAAGTGCACATCTGAAGGGTGCGAACGCTATTAGACGACTGGCAGTTACAGTGAATCAAATAAAAATAATCTGTATACTGTAATTTTTTACATTATGTATAAACAAATCTATATTTGCACATAGATTTGTCTTGACTATCAAATCTATATCACAAATATTATATATACCACACACATTATATATATATATAATAAACTTATGTTTGTAAAAATTGCAACACCATGAAGGAATCGTCATAATTGAATGAAATTTAATACACAGTTGAGTGGTAGTGGTACAAGTAAATGATTAAATGTTCAAAGCAAACAAACAATAACAAGAGATCGGAATCAGTATTTTGTGTAGCCACCACTCGCCGCAATAAGTGCTGCTACACGACGTGGCATGGAGTCAAACAAATTTTGAATGTCTGCCTGAGGAAGAGCATTCCATATTGTTTGTTTGCGCACCCAAAGTTTGTCTGCAGAAGCAACAGGACGAGGATCACGAGCGAGACGCCGACCAACGAAATCCCACACATGTTCAATCGGCGACATATCCGGGGAATACGCAGACCAAGGAAGAAGCTGTACCTGCCGCGTTGCAAAGAAGGATTGAACAGTCCTAACGATATGAGGGCGGGCATTGTCCTGTTGAAATACAGCGCCTGGCAAGCTTTTGAAGAAAGGGAACAGCTTGGGGCTGTAGAACTTCACTCATGTACCGGTTGCTGTTCAGATTGCCCACAATTCTTAGCAATTGAGATCGTCCATGATATGCTATGGCACCCCAGATCATAACTCCGGGTGTTCGTCCACTGTGGCTTTCGATAATGCACTCCGGAAGGTGGCGTTCACCGGCATAGGTCTGACACGAATGCGGCCATCATGGTACCACAAATTAAAAGGGATTCGTCAGAAAACACGACATGCTGCCAATCAGCACGCCAGTCTCTATGCTGAGCGGCCATTAGCCGCAGGCGGCGATGGTTTAGCGTGAGAGGGATCCTAAAAAGGAGTCCTTGCGCGCAGTCCACGCTGCAGCAGACATCTACGAATTGATGAAGCACACAATGAAACACCTGTAGCTATTGACCACTGTGCTGCGAATTGTCTAGAGGAAGCTGTATGGTCCGCCAGCGCCATGCGGACCAGGTGTCTATCATCGCGAGCTGACGTCACATTTCGGGGTCCACCCCGAATTTCCGAATTGTCCGTCCACTGCTTCCAAAGACGCATCACTGTGCTGCTGTTACGCTACACACGAGCGGCTACTGCACGATAAGACAATCCAGCTTCACGCAGGCCGATGATTCTCCCCGTTCAAACTCTGGTAAGTTGTTCAAATCTCGCTCTCTTTCGTCGAAGAGGCATAAGTAACGATTGAGCTAACGTTTACCACTAGCAGATAACCACCGATAACCATACACGCCTCGCTACAGCCGTCTATTTATTCGGATCCATCCGCCGTTCAGAGGGCGCTGCTCAGCATACGCATGCGCTACGGATTTGAAATCTGATCATTTGCATATCATGCACTAATTTGCATTTCCTGAAAATTTCAGCTCACTCGCGTAAGTCCTTCATGGTGTTGCAATTTTCACAAACATGAGTTTATATACATATACATATGCCTTTAATACAATTGAAACAATTTCTGTATAAAAAGAATAATATTAGAAATTTAGTACAGCATTAGATAATTTTTAAAATTTTTTTAGGTGTACTTTAATACTTATTCTGTCTTCAGCTAATTTGTATTCTCTGAAAAGAACACAGCTTTCTTTTTGTGTTGGTATATTCTATTGTTGCATTGCTGGAATATTGTATTGTTCTATGACCTGATTTTGTACAAAAATCTTTTTTTTTTTTTTTTTTTTTTTTTTTTTTTTAGCTAATTGTATTTCTTTCATATATGTGTTTGTACCTTTCCCTTTATATACAAATAATGACGATTTAAAAGATAGAGACTTTTTGAATGTGTCGATATAATTGTTTCAGATTCATTAATAATACATTTGGAATATAATTTCTGAAATTTTTTAATCTAGAAATGTATTATTTTATGAAATCAAAACTCAAATTCCACAAAACTTTAAAAAGCAGAGAATTAGTTACAATCGTTTTGAAATTTGTTAAATCATAATGTGTATCTCAAAAACACATGTGACGTATTTATATGGTTTCAAAATGAACGTCGCTTTGATCCATTTTATTGTAACAGATATTAAGAATTACTGAATATTTTTTATTGAAGAAAGGCGTCATAAAGAATTAATTTAATGCGTAATTTTCATTGGGGTGATTACCGTAGAAGCAATTTTCTTTTTCGTGACTTTTTTTGGTAACTATAAACTTTATAACTGTTCGCTTCTTTGTAATTCATTCACTTAATTTTAATTATAAATATATATTTGATATAAATTATCTAATATTTTATTTATTTAAAATAAAAAATGATTTTTTTATTTGGTTTTACAGTTTTTAAATTATTAAAAATAAAGCTTAGTTCATCGATATTTATTTTCATCCGTTTGGGTGCGTCTTTCTCTTGAGAAATAAAACAAATATATGTGTTTATGGAGGAGGAATTAGGATTTTACTTGAGTTGAAATCCAGCATTACACGCCATGTTGCTGATATTCCTAGAGAGTTTCTACCATTGAACTCGCTATAATGCACTTTTAACACGTAATTGAACACACGTTGAGCATATTCTGTACTTGAATAACTTTTAATGGTTCTGACACATATTTTGTCCTTCTTTAGCTCCACAATTCCCCTTTGGTGGTCAAAATTTGAACTATTTTTTTTTTTTTATTACAAATTTTTTTCCCCACGGTCCGTATACCGTATGCAGTTTCATCAAAATCCGTTGGGTAGAACGTGTTCTGAAGGGGTCTGAATAGTGTCACTTTAATTATAACCACCCTGTACATTGATGAGTTTGTATAAAATTCTTTAAAACAGGTGTGACCAACCCGCGGTCCGCCTTGAAAATTTTTTTCCGATCCATGAGATATATCGCACTTTTACAAAAATATATTTCTATAATGGCCAAAATAGTGAAAACCAATGTATTATAAAAAAAAATTATGCGGGCATCCCTATATTCACAAATGAACTGCCGAAATGATGAGACAAAAATGAACTTTGCTTTTAAAATAATAGTCTTTGAATATAGGACAGATAGTGCCTGTTTTATTTATGAGTTCACAGAATAATTAAATTATATTCTGCGAACTCATGATGTGCACTCATCTTGGAAACATCTAATATAGCAGGTTGTAATATGAAACTAAAATTGTCTGTAGTGGGTGTAAATCTAATAAGGGGAGATATAATTTTATATGCTGCCCGCGGAGTTAGATGCATTTCTAAAGTGGCCCGCAAGATCATTTGGGTTGGCCACCCCCGATTTATACGATGTTTAGTATAAAATAAGCAGATTCAAAAGCAATTAAGTGATATGCATACATCATAGAACTACTTTTGTATCCATCTATCTTTGCATAAGTAGAAATGTCCCCAATTCAATTTCCTTTTTCTGTCTTTTTCCCCTACTTGGATTTGGTTGAGGAACACCATATTTGACGTTTACTGAAATTCCCTCCCAAAGAACTCAGGATGTTTCAGACATGAGAAAAAGCTTTTACGACTTGTTTGGCCTTCGTTGGGGTGGTACTTCTCAAGAGATGTGCAAAGATTTTTGACGCAACTGAGTCGTATTCCAAGTAAAAGTCGTATACCCAGGATGAAAAGAGGCCCCTAGGGCTATTCCACTTACGAGGCCCTTTCACCTCCCATTTTTAAGTTTGTAAATGACACGAGAGATAATAATAAAAACACACCATTACTGTGATATGTATCAATATGTTAAATGAAACATGTTGGGAAATAAATATTACATGTACATGTTACATGTTATAAAAAATGTGGCACGGTTAATAAGCGTGACACTTATTTGGACATTTATTCTCAGCATCCTATACAGTACTTGTAACAATAACTCATCAAACATAACACACAACATTTACAAAGAAACAAAATTCAAATCATAAAAATCTTTCACTACCAAAATAAAATATGCAATTAAAATTATCACATTTTCTATCAAATTTAATTAAATATAGTCAAGACATTGAAGATTCTATTCAGATAAATTAATTTCATAATTTCTATTTTATTTTCGATTCAGTGCTTTAGTGTTTACTGTTTTTAGAATAGTGTGATTCTAATTTTGCTAACAATTTGAATGTAGGCCCTCTTGATCTTGAGGCCCTAGGCTGAAGTCCAGTTAGCCTATAGGAAAATCCGGCTCTGTACCCAATAAAATTTTGTTCTTGTTCAAACAAAGCCTATATCACAATGGACTTATTTTAAAGCGGAAATATTTTTCTTTTTTATTTCCGAGTTTTATCCACTTGAATTATTGACTGTCAGCAAAGAACTGAGATAGATTGCTTAAAATGAGAGCCAAATGAATGCAGGTCCACCATTGGACGGAGACAGGGGCCCTTCTAACTGGAGGCTTCTCGTAGAGGTTGGGTCGTTTCCATGGCGACGCTGACCGAATGTTTCCAGAGTAAATTGAACTGTGCTGTGCGAGTAATTGGTGCCGGCTGAGTCACAATATTTTGCAATCGCCTCGACTCTAACGAAGGCTGTCTCGGCGAAGATACAAAATAAATATTACACTTGGGTTCAGTTTATTTTTTTTTTTGACATTGTTTAAGGAACGCGCCGTGTTTTATTATTTAAACAATCACAAAAACAGGTTATTTGTATATTTATTTCTCAGTAAATAGCGAAAAAAGTTCCCAGATAAATTTAGTTACCGTCTTGAAGATTATGAGAGTAGAAAAAAAAGAAAAAGAAAAAAAAAAAAAGCCTTTAAGATTTTCTTTTTTTTTTTCCCCCTGATTTTTCAAAATTGTAAACATTGCAAGATTTATTTATGAGTTGTTTTGATATTTTTCCAAACAATATACCAATACATCCATGTCAGTACAACTTAAAATCAAAATGCGAACTTTCATTTAAGCAAAATTTATTTTTTTTTATCTCGTTTTTAATATTTTTATCTTCTTATTACTAATATATTGTTGTTTAATGTATTGAAATCCAGAAAAACACCTTACATCAGCATACAGACGGGAACCAACTTTTTCAGTCATACTTTTGAACAAGGTGGAGAATAGAAATGATTTCAGCATGATTGCTTATTTCAAAAATATATTAAATATCAAATGATGCATATCAATGTGCAATTAAATAGTTATATATCTTCTAGAAATGCCTTGAGTCAGATATGAACCAATAAATAATATATTATCATTACTTCTTTTAATGTATCTTCCGTAAACCAATTGTGATTCTATGTGTCCCTCTGTTTTAACAAGCGCAAATACATTTTTTGAAACTCGTAGTGGATGACACTGGATGTGAATACAATTTTTTTCGAATATTCATTCAGTAATTAAATTTAATTGATTCATTTTAGATTTAAGTTGCATGTATCTACCCATAGAGCGCGCCAGATAAACTTAAAAAAAAAAAAATGAATGAAAATTATTTAAAAGGACTTTCTACAATAGAGTGAAAAAGTTGAATTGACTTTAAAAATTTTTTTTTTTTTATATTACTTGTTTATAGGATAGGTGTGTTTTTGTAAGCCCATGTAAATTGCAATGCTATCTTTTAAGTGAGGGCAAATACTACATCTCTTAAGTTGTAAAAATATTTTGTGAAGCAAAGCTGCTTTTTATACATATATGAATTCAATAAAATCAATGAATTTATTTCACAAATTATTTTTTTATAGCTCGGCAGTAAATAAAGTGTTAGTACTTTTAATTAATTTAATTCTTGCGAACAAAGAAAATGAGTTTCTTTTTTTTCTGTTCAGTATATTATTGTTTTATACATATATACATATTTAAATACTTTACATTTTTACTTTACAGATATTTACATATTTAAATGCTTATTTCACTATAAGAATAATCATTTCTATCATTTTTTTAGACAATCATAGGCTTTTTGAAAAGCGTAGCCAAAACATTTATTTAATAATTGTGTTGTTTTTTAAACCTATAATATGCTTCTCATAAATATTCTTTCTTAAATCTATAATATGCTTCTCATAAATATTGTTTCCTTAAACTGTTATTCTTATCTGCTTCTCATAAATATTGTTTCCTTAAACTGTTATTCTTATCTGCTTCTCATAAATATTGTTTCTTAAACTTAATTTAATCTGCTTCTCATAAATATTGTTTCCTTAAACTTAATTTAAACTGCTTTTATTTAAATATTGTTTCCTTAAACTTAATAAATAATATTGTTTCCTTAAACTTAATAAATAATATTGTTTCCTTTAAATATTGTTTGTTAATAATTTAAATATTGTTCCTTTAATCGGCTTCTCATAAATATTGCTTCTTAAACTTAATTTAATAGGCTTCTAATTTATATTGTTTCTTAAACTTAATGTAATGTACTTCTCATAAATAAATATTGTTTCCTTAAACTTGATTCAATATGCTTCTCACAAATATTGTTTTCTTAAACTTAATTTAATCTGCTTTTCATAAATATTGTTTTCTTAAACTTAATTTAATCTGCTTTTCATAAATATTGTTTTCTTAACCGGTTATTCTTATCTGCTTCTCATAAATATTGTTTTCTTAACCTGTTATTCTTATCTGCTTCTCATAAATATTGTTTTCTTAACCTGTTATTCTTATCTGCTTTCATAAATATTGTTTTCTTAAACTTAATTTAATCAGCTTCTCATAAATATTGTTTTCTTTAAACTCACTTAATCGACTTCTCATAAATATTGCTTCTTAAACTTAATTTAATAGGCTTCTAATATATATTGCTTTCTTAAACTCCAATGGAATGTACTTCTCATAAATATTGTTTCCTTAAACTGTTAACGTAAGTTACTTATTATACTATAGATTGCTTGTTTCGCAAACTTTTGATGTAATCTGCTTGTCATAATTTTTTTAAACATTGTTCGAAAAAGTTTGTAAGTCACGGCAATGCGTTCTCCCTATTTTAACAGGAGAAAATTCAAAAGTACCAGAGTTAATCACAGGAGAGACAATTTCATTTAATATATAGTAAATTAATTATAATTGACGAAAAATACTAAAATAAAACCAGTTTTTTTTTTGTATGTATGCTAATAGTATTAAGATATAAGTTGCTCTTTAATACATAAAGCTGTGTTCCTATTTGAGAGCGAAAGTTTGCGGAATTTGGCAATTTGGAAAGAATTCTAAACACACGCAGTTTCGTTTCATAGCTTTCATGTGAGGTCTTTTCAGTTCGATAGAGGCCTGATGGTCAATTGGGTAGCGTTCTGGTCTTTGGTATCGCAGGCTTCAAGTTCGAATCTTGGAGGTGGCATAGATGTTTGTGAGTGGTTCGAATCCACTTTAAACTGTAAGTCCTGGTCTGTTAAGCCCTCGTGAGCATAAAATGACCACATAGCGGCAAACCAAATCTTGCAGCTCGATTAGGTTCAAAACGCATGCGATTTCGCTTCCCAGCTTTCCTGTCAGCTCTTTAAGTTCAATAAGGTGAGAGTTTGGACAGCATATCGAAAGATTTCGACTTTCTGAACGATTCACTGTAAAAGTGTAGCTAAAGCATGTTTTTCTGTTTTAAATTGCAATGCCCATAAATAGACAAACGTTCGATCCAATGTTTCAAATCTGGACGCAGCTTATGATATAGATTGCAGTAATACAGGACAAAAGTGTTTAGGAGGTTATGAAAATCCAACTGTAGTTGCGAGGCGAGATTTTAATGCATGTTTTAACACATTTCAACACATTTTTTATAGTGTGTATTTTCAATGTCGAATACAACTGGTTAGATTAATATTTTAACAGAGAGTAATATTTGTTACGAGACAAGGATCAAATATATGCTTGCGATGTACGTCGATAAGTTATAAATTTGTATTTGTGATATATGTTTGGATACATTATTGTATTTTTCAGTTTTGGAAACCAATGGTAGTCTGTATTCATGGTCCTTACACATTTCGGGTTCGAAGAGAGACTTTCCAATTTAAGAATCATAGTGATCACTTTGAGATTAAATAAACACTGTCAACGCACTTTCCATTTTAAAAATAGCTAGCGATTCCCTTTCCAATTTAAAAATGACCTGATGCAATAGACGTAATAGATAGTCCAGCTTTTGTGTCAACACAAATCTGTATTAAATAAACTGAAAATAAAAAAATTTCACCGAAAATTTTTTCTTGAATTTCTAGATCATTAAAGGTTTTTAGTTTATGCATCTCATATGTTACTACTGAGTCCAAAAAGTATGACCAGTTTTCAATTTAAATTTCACCTACATATGGTATTTCAATTTTATTATTATTTTTTTTTTCGTTCAAAATATTCATTAGTGCTTGAGTTACGCTTAGTTTTGTGAGATGCTAAAACAGATTCCGGCGATTTTTGAAATGTCAATTAATTGAGCAAGAACTTGCGTTAAATGTTATTTGATTTGGTGCTTGCAAACCGTCGATTTACAATTAGAGACCTTGCTGACGATATTGGAATTTCAAAAATTCATTTTAAAGGATATTATGAGCCTCAAACGCGTCCAATCACGATTGGTACCGAAAACACTGAATGCGCCAGCTCACACTGCATGGATTCTTCGTGACTTTTTCGTCAAAAATGAAACTCGTATCATTCCATAACCACCGTATTCACCTGATTTAGCATCGTGTTACCTCTGGCTATTCCCTAAACTCAAAAGACCACCTGGGACACAGTTTTGAGTCGATTGAAAAGACCTTTCAAAAATCGCCGGAATCACTTTCAGCGTCTCACAGAGCCGACCGTAACTAATGAATATTTTGACGACACACAGATGTCAAGGACAGTGTCAACAACCTAAAAAAAGAAAACAAGTAATATAAAAAAAAAAATTTAAAGTCAATTCCTACTTTTTTTTTCCCCACTCTATTGCAGAAAGTCCTTTGTAAAAAATTTTCATTCATTTTTTAAAGTTTATCTGGAGCCCACTATTGGTAAATACATACAATTTAAACTGAAAAAAAAAAAAAAAAAAAAAAAATCTCAAATTATTTAATTAAATTTAATGAATGAATTAATATTTGTAAAAACTGTATTGACATCCAGTGTCATCCACTGCAAGTTAAAAAAAAAAATGTATTTGAACTGGAGTGAATGAATACGAAGTATTTCATGAACGATTGAAAATGTGAACAAGATATATAGAGGGAGAGTGTGAGCTAATAGAAGGAATTGAAAAAATGGAAACACCATATGCCAGGGAAATTTAAATTGAAAACTGGTCTTACTTTTGGACACAGTAGTATGTGTTTGATGTTGTTGTTTTGTTTTTCCTATGCTCGGTTTGCCCTGTAGTGAACCCCCTCCCCCTCGTGAATGTCTCTTGATCCCTGATAAGTTGCATGAAACTTTTAAGAGAAAGCACTTGCTGTTGCTGAGTTGTGCGCAGTTGGTTAATTAAGCAATTTAAGAATCACTATTGACCCCTTTCGAATTTAAAAATCACTAGTGATCACTTTAAGATTTAAAAATCACCAACGACCCACTTTCCATTTCAAAAATCACTAATGATACCCTTTCAGATTTAAAAATCACCAGTAACTCGCCTTCAAATTTAAAAAAAAAAATGACCTAACGAAATAGGCGAAACAGATAGCCCAATGTTTCTGTTAACACAAATATATATTAAATAAATTGAAAGTTTTTAGCTTATGCATCCCATGCGTAATGTCTTTGATGTTATTTTGTTTTCCTATACTCGGTTGCCCTGTAGTGAAAAACCACCCTTAATAAATGTCTTCCAATAAGTTGCATGAAACTCTTTTAAAGAGACAAGAGTTGTGTTCTAACGGTGCTCTTTTCTTCGCAGGAGCCCCGATGTGATTCGATGCTCTGGCAGGTGGGCGGCATCCCAGAGGATGGAAAAAGTAAGCTCACTCACTCCTCCCCACCCCTCTCTCCCCGCACACCTCCTCTTCCACTCTTGCACCCCTCGGCGACAACTGAATCACTCCTCCAAGAGGACAGAGTTAGCGGATTCAAACCCCGCCATCCTTCCCAAATCGTGCCCAACAAATAGAAGCTTCTCAATAGAATAATGAATGAATCTACGCATATGCAAACGGTTAAGTGTCAAATTAGGATTATTTTATTTTAACAAAAGTTATAATTGCTGAACTGCAACTGCAACCTTTAGAATTATCGGATATTTCCCTATATTCTATTTTTAGAAATTTTTTTTTAAAGCTTATTCATTAGGGTCGGCTTATAGACCGTTATATTATAGATCAGTCCTTTTCGAGGACAAAAATGTAGGAACATATTCGTTAACCAAATATCATTAAATATAGCACATTTTTATTTCTTTAATTTATATTTCTTAAGTTCATAAAAATAAATAAATTAAAATGAGTTATTCATTTCATGAAAACGAGTTTTATTTTCGAAATTTTTTATAGTGTTGGTTTGTTGCGTTGTAGCTAAAACGAGAAATCTTGACGATGACGAAAGGTGCTCCCAGTTAACGGAAAAGCACCAAAATATTTCCATCCAATGCGATGTGTGTAGTTTGAAATTTGCCGCAAAAGAATTTCTCTTCTCGCTCATCTTTCTGATGGCCCATTGGTCTAGTGCTCTGGCCTTTGGTACCACATGCTCGAATCCTGGCGATGGCATGTATGTTTGCTAGTGATTCAGAATCCATGTTAAACTGCAGGTCCCGGTCTAATTAGTCCAAAGTGTGCACAAAATAACCGTAGAGAGACATCTGTCAGATGAAAAATAAAATGGCCCATAAAACAAAACCCTTCAGAGATGCCGCAGATCGTATACCAAAAAAATAGAAACAGTGTGCTAGCTTCAGACAGAGTTATAAGTGCCGTCGTAGCAATTTGGCATTTTACTTTACAGCAATTTGGTTGGAAAATATCTCACCCATTTTACCTGTTTGCCAATATTTTCGCAATTTCGGAATATTTTGTTCTTTCTTTTCTTCTTTTTTATTTATTTATTTATTTAATTTTTTTTTTTTCCGGTTCCTATACTGATTTTCAAATTGGACCAATTTTTTGAAAAAAAAAAAAAAAAAAAAAACCTGTACTCTCGGCTTCTATTCGGAAATATACGATATCAAAAAATATGGACATTTATGCGGACTCTTAGGTTTATAAATCAAGATTATTTCAAACTGATGAAACTCACAACCTATTATAGAACCTTTTTTTTTTTTTTTTTTTGTCATTCATCCTATTTCCCACCCAAATACGCGAGTATTTACGATTCTGAGGGTTGATCCATGAACTCCCGAAGCTCGTTCAGTCATGGGAGCTTCAGTAGCTCATCGCTTTTCGCATTTAGGGTTTTGATAAGATCGCACCCTTTTTCCTCCTTTCTCGAACCCGATGAAGGTATTTCAGTAGCTAACAAACAGGGCGTCGCAAGCTTTTCAACCAACTTATCATCCCATGATTATAAAACTATCAAACATTGTTATGTTTTAACCATACTGGGTATACTCACCTATGTGCACGCATCGTGTATTTTAGAATAAAAATTGTTTTAAATGAAAAAAAAAAAAAATTGTAATTCGTTGAAAAGTTATACAGAAATTCTGTGTAAAGAATCAGAATTTCATCACTGCTCCTGTCTCATTCTGCCAATAGTAACACAGCTTTTGCTTACAATTATGCTTTGCCATAATTGTTACGTTACTATCTTAAAATGCAGTCTTTCTCCATTCTGAAGTTCATAACATTCATAAACAAACAGCTTCATTCAATTCAAAATATGAAATAACTTATTTTTTATATGCTATTTTGCATCCTTTTAAGAGCTCATATTGTCTTTTTTTAACAATATTAAAAAGTTTGATTTCAAATAACTTTCAGTGGTTAGATAAATTATACTTGATCATGTCTTATTTCGAAACTATTTTCTGGTGCTAAACTGCAATCGATACTAAACTAGTTAAAATGTTATTTTAAATACATATTCATAAAAAGAAAAAAAAATTTTCTTTTCCTTAAAATAATTTTTTTTTCTTTAACTTTTTTATAAAAAAATTATTTTAAGAGAAAGAAAAAAAAAAATTTTTTTTTTTTTTAAAAACCGCACCTTCATTGAAAATTATTTCTTTTTTTGTTTTAAACTTTCTTGAAGTTTCCGTTTTGGAGCAGTGGTGCCAGTTTGTTACAATGGTAGTGGTACCAGATGATTTTCTTACGCATTTTCGTTCGAGATCCTTTTCTAATTTAAATATCACCAGCGGCCCCTTTTGAAATTTAAAAACACCAGGGACCCCCTCCCCATAGATGTGTAAAAATATGAAAAACACTATTTTCTGATAGTATTATCTTCCATTGTGCAAATATAATAAATAATATAGCAAAAATAAGCGTAAATCATCGCAATAACTCAAAATTGAATAAAAAAGACTGTAATACTTTTACAACAATGTAAAAATTATAAAAAGGAAAAAATAAACAATATTAGTAAGAAAAAGGTTTAATCATAATAAGGCTTGACCTTTTTTTGAAATCTCATAATATTGTATTATTTTCCAATGCTTTCTGATTGTTATGGTTATCCGGCATTCCTCTTTTTTTAAATTTAATTTATAATATTAATAATAAATTATTAATTTTAATGATGAATTTGGTAACAGTAATTCAATTATAGATATGTCTTCCTAACAAATACTGAAGTCAAATATTTCACTCCCTAAATAACGAAAATTTTAATTTGAAGGGGGTGGGGGAGGGAAAGAAAAAAAAACCTGAATTATTTCTTTAGATATACCAATAGCCCAATAAACAAACAACTTTTTTTCAATTCAAAATATGAAAAATAATTATTATTTTTTATGTGCGATTTTTCATCCTTTTAAGAACTCATATTTTCCTTTAAACAATATTAGAAATAATAAGTAAAAAAATAGTTATTCACTGATTAAAAATTTCCTGTTTTGCCCAATTTTTGACACCACACAGTAAATTTGCAAATATTCTTTACGTTGAGCCAATAAATACTTTACCTATTTCAATATTTACCATTAAAAATATTTTCGCACAAATCGTTCACATTTTGGTGTTTCTAAAAGTTAAAAAACAACAATTTAAGCAAATTTCTTAATGCTATATAAAACTTAGTGTTTACAAAACACACGTTAATTTTTGCTTTTTTTTTTAAAATCACATAAAATAAGCATTTTAAATCTTTATCTCTACACTAACATTAAAGGGAAAAAAAGCATGCTAGTGAAGTTAATATTTTAAATACATTTTATTTTCTATTGCCAAAGCTTTTGATAAAAAAATTTCACTTAAAATAAAAGATTTATTGATAATCGATTTGATGTTGGTTACACTTTTTTTTTCTGTAATACCATAAAAATTATGTTCATAATAAATAGGACGCCTAAATATTTTAGAATAAATATATATGAAAAATTAAAAATGAAGATATTTTTAAAAATTTCAAAATAGGTGAACTAAAACAGGCTACTTTAATTTTTTTTTTTTATACCTTCTCTTTCTGAATTTATTAAACCTGCTGAATTAAAAAATTATACTTAAAGGATTACTTTTTTATGATGGATATTAAAACACTAAAAATGCTATTTTCAGGCTCGTAAAAATCACTTAAATGTTTTACAAAATTCTTTTGACTTTTTCTAACCTTTTGCTAGGAATCTTCGCTTTGAGAATGTAAACATATTAACAAAAAACGACTAGAAATATTTTTTTTTTCTTCTTTCGAAATTTAATCTTCCGTTTTAGGTTTTAAGGTTAAAACAAACAAGAATATCTTTTAAAACCTCTGTAAAAATAAAACGTGATCTTTCTAAAAGTACAAAACGCGGGCATCACGCTTTATTAAAAAGAAAGTCATGTTTGCGTAGTTTTCTTTTAAGAAATTAAGTTGCCCTTTTTTCCATAAAATACGCCATTTTTTTTTTTATCCATAACCCTTCTACTTAGTCTTCGAAACGAGCCCAACACATTATATTTATGATCCTTAAAGGGAAAAAAAATGTTGAAGCAACAACGCTTTGAGTCCAATTAAATTTGCTCAAGACTTGCTCTAGAACTTACTCTCGCTTTTAAAAGGCCCAATTTCTGCAGCAATTTATGATTTTTTTTGTGTGTTTTAATTTCTCTTTAATGAAAGAGGTAAAAAAAAAAAAAAAAAATTGACATGCGCGTCTTTAAGTTAAAACATCGCGTGCCAAAAGGCAGATATTTTTATTGAAAAATTCCACAACACTTTTTCTCTCGTCGGCCATGTTGGGTTTTTTCCCTTCAAATCTTTGCTGTAAACTTTTATTTTCCCCCTTTTTTTTCCCTCTCCCTTCCTTCCTTCTTTCTTAGAACGGTGAAGTCGTTAAGGTTTTGAATATTCTATATTAATGATTCTTTTAATCAAAATATAAAACATTTTAATTACTTTGGCTTGTGCTTTAAAAATGATGTTTTCTTTTGACCAGGGGAGTGCCTCTGCGTCTTTTTTCTTAGGGGGGTCCATGAATATGAATCATCTAATTAAGGCCCGAAAGAAGGCAAAGAGGGGAAAATGAAGGAAGGGGGCTGCTTTGCATCTTTTAAAGAGAGTTTCGGCAGTTTTTAGCGGCAGCGGGTCTCTTAATTTTTCGCGGCCTCTTCTGCTTGGATTATTAATAGGCGCACATGCATGAATATATCGATCTTCCCCTTATTAATAGCATTACGAATTAAAAAGGGCTTTTTGGAGGTTCAATTATTTTGTGTAGATCGGATCCATATTATCTATTCCTTTATCCTTAGGACATCCAGGATTTTATTTTCGAAGGAAGCTCAAAAAAAGAAAAAAAAGAAAAAAACCACGAAACCTCAATAAATCTTCCTACACAATAAGTTACAGAAAAGGTCTCTAAATTTGAAACTCCATATATTAATAATTTTTACATTTTAAAATTTCAAATGTATGAATTCAGTACTCTAACAGCTCTCAAACAGCTGTTATGTTGACTCTAAGAACTCTAGAAACAAACTCAAAACTATTTTTGAAAGCGAAAGGTCTCGTCTTTAATATAAAGTCTAAAAAAATTCGATTGTCTTTCATGAAAATCGTGTTGATTTGAAAGTATTCGATTGCATATTATGTTTTATTATTATTCCATAATTATTATAGCATAGTAGTCCATATGTTTAAGTACACATATATATATATATATATATATATATATATATATATATACATATATATACATATATATATATATATATATACATATATATATATATATACATATATATAGGTTGGTGCATAATTATCAGGCGTTTTTTTTTGACGTGCTGTATTTTAATAAAATTTTCCAATATTTTATAAATTTATGAATGAAAATATCCTTCTACTTTTAGGTTATAAAAATGCGTGTCGATAATCATACTCATACTAATTTTGGTTTCGGTTCCACCCATAACACATCCCGTTTAAGATGATTTCCCAGTGGATGATTCAGTCCCATTAAACACACCACTTTGCCTTCTTAAGTGCACGTCCTTCGTTATTCCTTTTGGTGAAACTCCTGGCGAAACCAGACCTTCTTTCTTTTGAGGGTTTGAAGAGAAGCCGCTATTCAATCCCAGTGACAAGATCCTTCAGAAACGGATTCCGCTCGTTTCGTTGAAGCAAATCGGTGAAAATTCGGACACATTCGACTTTATTGTAGTCGCTGAGTATGTGGGGAACTATCCAGCCTATTTCCATACCTTTTCAAACTTTTGAGATGCCGAACGATGGTTGAATGGTCATATTGAAGTTGTCAACCAACATTCAAGTTGTCAAGCTTTCGTGACTTCCACGGCTGCCAAAAGTGCCTGGTCGTCGAAATCCGATGGTCGACCTCTTCCTCCCTTATCTTCCAAGCTAGTGTCACCAAATTTGAAGCATTCCCTGCTGATTGTTTTTCTTCTAATGCAGCTGGCAAATAGACCGTGATCTTTCGCCATAACGGCTGCACCTATGTTACTCACTTTGCATTACCCAGGGGGCGCGTGTAACTTGATGGTAAGCCACGGACGCGGAGTAACAATGCCCCCCAGCGCTCTACGATCCTATTAGGACCGGGACCTACAGCTTAAAGTGGATTCCGAACCACTACAAACACCCATGGCAAAGCCGGGATTTGAACCCGATACCTGTGGTACCGAACGCCAGAGCGCTAGCCATTCGGCCATCAGGCCCCTTCCCTGCTGATTGTGCCCTCACAGAAAAGTTCGTTGAGATCGCAAAATGACTGCGCTGCTTTCCATCCTTTCTCAAAGTGGTACAGCATAATGTGACGAATATGAGTGTGATTATCTGTATGCATTTTTATAGCCTAAGCGTAGAAGGATATTTTCATTCATAAATTTATAAAATATTGTAAATTTTATTAAAATATAGCGCGTCAAAGAAGCGTCTGATAATTATGCACCAACGCAATATATATATATATATATATATATATATATATATATATATATATATATATATATATATATATATATGATTTGCAAGGTGTACATATTCGTGTGTCATACATATGCGTATATACATATATATGTATGTCACACAGTATAGTATATACAGGATGATTATAATTAAAATCCCATTTTCAAAATGCTGTCAAAAAAGAACCACTCGTCGCAATGAGTTCACATTTGAACTGAAGATATCTGAAGAAGGATGAAACAGTACGGCATCAGAAAAAGTTCTAAAGTGTATTAATAGAGAGCGCTATAAGAGGCATAAAGAAAGTGAATTCGACTCCCAGTGATAGTTTGAATCGAAATGACTTCGTATTTGGCTTGAATTGCACGTTAAACCAACTGCAGTGTTCAATGGGCTTGATTGTTTCGGTTCTTGGACGGAGAAAAAAGACTTCCGAGTCATTCAACAGTCATGACACTGTGAGTTTAAAGCCCATCCTCCACGGCAGGGTCATACCCAATTGGATGGGAAAAATTGGTGAAATTATTTTTGGTGCAGTATCGTTTCCTGTTCTTTAAGTATCTTCAGTCCAAATTTGATCTCATTGTAACGAGTGTTTCTTTTTTTTTTTTTTTTTTTACGGCATTTTTAAAGTGGGACTTAAAAAATTGTAATTAGATTGTAGATTGAAATTTTTCATAAAAATTAAATTAGAATACTCAGTGACAAAGTAAACTTAGAGGATAGCAAAGTTTGCCCTTCTACACAATCTACACTGACCATGTAACTATTCTATTTTCTAGCTAATTTAGACCTACTTTCTCAATACTTTAATATAGGAGAATTTGTATGCCCACTGTAGATAACAAGAATTTGAAGAGAAAATTTTGTTATCTACAGTGGGCATAGTAAATTCTCCATCAATAGAAAACAAAAGACAAACAAAAAACACTTTTTTCTTCATCAATAGAAAACTTTCAAAACTCTTAAGTACCATTATATATATTTGAAAATGAGAATTATAATTCCCTGTAATATATATATATATATATATATATATATATATATGTCGCATATATTCTACATGTATACATATTCCATATATGTATGTATTATATATATAGTATATATACATTTATATGCATGTCAAATATATTCTGCATGTATATACACAGTCCAGTCCCATTAATGTGCCCACCACCTACTTTCGACGTCGACGTGAAATAACACATCACAAAAGGCAGGTGGCAGCCCATTGCAGTGGAGTGTATATATAGAGTTCCACTTAATGCCACTTAAATACCACATTCCACGCTCCACTTAAAAGCCAGAATAGACAAGAGTGTATATTCTGGCTTTTGACAGGTGGTCACATTAATGTGATTGGACTGTGTGTATATATACATATATATGTCACGCCTATTTTATGTATACTTATATGACATACATGCATATATACACATGTCACATATATTCTACCTGTATATATATTTCATATATGCATGTCATACATATACATTTATATACATGTCAAATATATTCCACATGTATATATAATGGATACACTTTGACATTCAGCTGTTGTTCACAGTTGGTTTGCATTCTGTGTAATGAATCCAAATAACTGATTAAGAACTTATTGTTAACTCTTAATAAGTGTTGTTGAACTCTCCAACTCAGAAAAGATCCTGTTTTTATTTTTTTCACCAGATTGTCTAATAAAGGAGCTCTCAACAACTTTTAAGCGTCAATTCAGACAAATGAGATTTTTCTTTTCTACACACTCAACCACTTTCTGACAAGAATAATTTCTTTTTTTTTTTCCATTGAAATTTTCGTAATCGGATATGTCATTAAGCTGGGACAGAAAAGCCTCAAATCAATGGAAACAACTTTCTGGAGGATGAAAAAAAAAAAAAAAAAAAAAAAGATTTTAACTGGAAGGGGAAAAAAAAAAAAAAAAAAACTTTTTCGCTTTTACCGATAAGAATGAGAGAAAAAAAAATCTCTTTTAAAGATTTCTTTACTTTAATCTCCGTTCTTACAAGCTACACTTACGCCATTTTTTTTTTTTTTTTTTATTATTATTTATTATTCTCTTTAAAACTTTCGTTCCACTAAAAAAAAAAAAAAAAAAAAAAGGCGAACAAATTAAGAAAATCTTAAAATCACACATTGTGTAAAATTAAGATGATTATGAAGGAATAAAAAAAACGGAGAGGAATTATGAGTACCGATTAACAAGGGAAATATTTAAAAAGTTTCAAGAAGAAGATTAACAACTTATGGAAGGACTTTTTCGGTATAAAAAAAAATTTCGAAGCATATCTCATTATTGACAGAAAATTATTGGATTAGCAATTACGATAGAAAAGGATTTGGCTGAATAATTTGGATTTTTTTCTTTTTACTCATTGGATGGTTCCGTTTCAATCTATATATTGGTGAATCTCTTCAATTTTTTCTTCTTTCTTAGAAAATGAGAAACTAAGCGAAAGTCTTTCTCTAATAAAGGTGTCTGATTTTCTGTGCGGCTAATCATACTATAAGTTCGTTTGCAAGAATAATCTTTAGAAGAAATTCTTTCTCAATACAGTTTTGCTTCATTATCTGTTCTTCCGTTCGTAATTATCTGAAAAGAAAATTTCGAACGGAAAAGCATTTAATCATTTGGAACTAAATCACTTGTTTACAGTTCTTTTCCATTTCGTACAAAAAGAAAAGGTAATTTTTTCCTTCTAATTTACCTCGTTGTTTCTGCCATTTTAAATTTTCGATCCTGTGGCTGCTTTAAATACTGTTGCCAAAGTAATACATCTGAAATATAAAAATTATTGTGTTGCCAATCACAAATAGCTATTCAAATAGCTCAATCAACAATTTTTTAAAATATTCAGTTGTTTCACATGAAATGAAACTTTTAGTATTAGCTAACGTTCTATGAAACATATAGGTATCTATCAACATTAAGTTAAATAAGAGTGTTATAATTTTATTGCTTATTTAGTGCTTTGTCTGATTGTGTATTTTGGTTGCATATACATTTTGACATTTTTTAGAAAGTCTTAAATAATTAGAAATATTTTTCTAATGCAGCTGGCAAACACTTATACAGTTGTCTTTATGCCTTAAGGCAAGAGATGCATCGATGTTACTTACTTAACACTACCCAAAAGATACGTGTAGCTTGAAGAGAAGCTACGGATACGGAGTAAGAATACCTCCGCAACGCCCTACGATCCTGTTAGACCGGGACCTAGAGCTTAAAATGGATTCCGAACAACTGCAAACGTCCATGACCCCCTCCGCGACACGAACCCCAAACCTATGGTACCGAACACCAGACCTCTCGGTCATTCAGGCCCCACACAACTAGAAATATAGAATACCACAAAACACGGATCATCTTCCTGTATAAATATTTTTTTTTGTTCTAATGCATATGGCAATACAGTTGTTAGACAGCTTGGTATTGGATGCCTTAAGGCAAGCGCTGCACGACGTTACTCACTTTGCACTACCCAGGGGCGCGTGTAACTTTGAAGATAAGCCACGGACGCGGAGTAACACTGCCCCCCAGCAACGCTCTACGATCCTGTTAGACCGGGACCAACTGTTTAAAGTGGATTCGAACCACTACAAACATCCATGGCACCGTCGGGACTCGAACCTGAAACCTGTGTTATCCAGCGCCAGAGCGCCTAGCCACCCAGTCATTCAGGCCCCACACAATTAGAAATATAGAATCCCCACAAAATACGGATCATTTTTCTGTATGAATATATACTTGGACATTGTACTACCCAAGCAGCACGAAACATTAACGCTTATATATTCACAATGAATTAAAGTTTAAATCCTGAGATATGAACTTAGAAGATGAACCCCGTGGAAGACCTGAATGTGTTCAAAAGCGGTTAGGTAGAGATACATTTATAAATGAACATTTAATTTTTGTTTTTCTGCCTCTTTTCCCTATTCGGAAGGGGTTGAGGATCACCCGATTGGACGTTTTTCTATCTGTTCTAAAATTTTAATAGATTAATCTAATCTATTAAAATCTGTTCTAAGACGTTTATTAAAAATCTGTTGTTTGCTTCAGTCTTGTCCTCAAAATGTTTTGGGAATGCAACGTTGTCTGGTCATTACAACGTTGTCTGGTTTGATCTTTGTTGGGATGGTAATTCTTTGCAGAGTTAACTGTATCGATGTACATGTGTCGTAATCCAAACAAAATCCATATACCAAAACCAAACTTTTCAATGCCAAACAGGCCACACATCGAATTGGATTTATTCCAAAGTGGACATATACCGAGGTACCACTAGTGGAAAGTTGCAAATTTTCACTTTATTAGATTACTACTACTATTACTACTGCCACTACACCACACCACATCACTGTGTCTAGAGCTGAGTGGCCAATTTACAGTTTGGGATCGGTGTGGGTGAGAAGAAGCCTGATTGGGATCTGCGGAGCTCTACGGTCCTATCAGATCGGGATCTCAGGCTTAAAAGTGCATTCCGAACCACAACAACACCCATGGCACCAACATGATTCGAACCTGAAACCTGTGGTACCGAGCGCCAAAGCGCTAGCCCCTCTGCCATCAGGCGCCTACTTTGTTAAGTTAATTCTTCTTTGCAAATTGACTTATAATGACGCACATGCGTCTTATTCCAAATAAAGGTCCTACATCAAACCAAACTTTTCGCGGCCAAACAGAATTGGATTTATACCAACGTACAACTCGAGGTAAATTGCAAAGTTTGGCATTATTAGGGTAGTTCTCAGCAAATTAACTTATAATGACTCACGTGCGTCATATTCCAAACAAAAGTCATATATCAAACCAAATATTTCGTGCTCAAACATGTTGTGTATCAGAAAGGACTTTATTCAAAGTGGACGTAAACTGAGGTACAACTGTGGTTGATTCATCTCTAAGATATAACATATAATCCATGTTAATTTTGCTTGATGATAATGATGAGATATTATTGTTCTATCCTTTTCAGCCAAAATGTCGTTCTTAAAGACACTAAAGATACACTGAAGTGACAAAAGTCATGGGATACCTCTTAATATCGTGTCGGCCCTCCTTTCGCCCGGCGAAGTGCAGCAACTCGACGTGGCATGGACTCAACAAGTCGTTGGAAGTCTTCTGCAGGAATATTGAGCCATGCTGTCTCGATAGACGTCCATAATTGTGAAAGCGTTGATGGTGCAGGATTTTGGGCACGAACAGACCTCTCGATGATGTCCCATAAATGCTCGATGGGATTCATGTCGGGCGATCTCGGTGGCCAGATCATTCGTTGGAATTGTCCAGAATGTTCTTCAAACCAATCGCGAACAGTTGTGGCCCGGTGACATGGCGCATTGTCATCCATAAAAATCCCATCGTTGTTTGGGTACATGAAGTTCATGAATGGCTGCAAGTGATCTCCAAGCAACTGAACATAAGCATTTCCAGTCAATGTTCGGTCCAGTCGCACCAGAGGACCAAGTCCATGCCATGAAAAACAGCCCACACCATTACGGAGCCACCACCAGCTTGAACAGTGCCTTGCTGACAGTTTGGGTCCATGGCTTCGTGGGGTCTGCGCCACACTCGAACCCTACCATCAGCTCTTTACCAACTGAAATCGTGACTCATCGGACCAGGCCACGGTTTTCCATTCATCTAGGGACCAACCGATATGCTCACGTGCCCACGAGAGTCGCTGCAAGCGATGTCGTTCTGCCAGTAAAGGTACTCGAGTCGGTCTTCTGCTGGAATAGCCCAAGAAAGCCAAATTTCTCCGCACAGTTTTAACAGACAAGTCCCTTGTACGTCCCACATTGATTTCTGCGGTTATTTGACGCAGTGTTGCTTGTCTGTTAGAATTTACGACTTTTTGCAGACGTTCGCCGGTCTCGGTCGTTAAGTGCAGGCGGTCGACCACTGCGCTGTCCATGGTGGGATGTTATGCCTGAAATTTCATACTCTCGGCACACTCTTGACACAGTGGATCTGGGAATGTTGAATTCCCTAACGATTTCCGAAATGGCATGACCCATGCGTCTAGCTCCAACTAACATTCCGCGTTCAAAGTCTGTTAATTCCCGTCGTGCGGTCATCTTCACGTCAAAACCTCTTCACATGAATAACTTGAACAGAAATGAAAGCTATGCGCATTTATACCTGTTCTACGCGATGCTACTGCCATCTGAAAATTTGCATATTGCTATCCCATGACTTTTGTCACTTCGGTGTATATCCTATGCCTATTTTTCTTCTCTGCCAAACAGGCCATATATCGAATTGGATTTATTCCAAAGCGGCCATATACCGAGGTACTACTGCTGAAAAATTACAAATTTTGACTTTGTTAGGTTAACTCTTCTCTGCAAATTGACTTATATTGGCGCATGTGCGTTTTTTCCCAAACAAAGATCATAAGTATATCAAACCAAACTTTTCGCGGCCAAACACGATGCATGCCAAGTTGGACTACTGTAGTTTATTCATTTATAAAATATAGGAATATATATTTTATAGATGAATCAACTACAGTCAACACAAATTCTATAACTTTCAACCTAACCTTCAATTATGCGTCATAAACTTGTAAGTAAAGATGCGTGAGTTAACTGGTGTACTCGTGTATTGATTTGAAGCCTTTGCCTTGATGTTAAAAATATATATCCCATGTTAATTTTATTTTTTTCTTTTTTTGTGAGGAGAATCAGACGAGAGAGATTTTGCTGCCCCCCAACCCAGTCGAATTCTATAGATCTCAAGAAAAACACAGCGAATCGAAAAAGCACAGTCCCCGAACAAAAACCGATTTATGCGCTGTTCAAAAAGAAGTTGAAAAGTTAGGCTCGCTTTAAGAAGATTCCGCATTCTTTCTTTTGCATTTTCTTTTGCTTCCCCACCCCACCCTCACCCCATGATTCGCGTAAACAGACGGGGCTTGACTGCCTCCATTTGAAGGCCCTTTTGCCGAATGATGGGCCTCTGGACTTAAAATATGCCGATGTGCAGAAGTCGAGCAAGAATTCGGAGAGAAGTGGTCCAACCAGGGACGGCTGCTGCAATGATAAAATGAAAGCGACGACATTATAACATTAAGAGATTTTATTCGAGAAACATTTGAAACAGCCATCTTAGATCTCTTTTACAGGCTAAAATTATGTGGTTATATATTTTATATCCATACAAATTCTATAACTTTCAGCCTAACCTTCAATTATACCATAAACATATTCGTAAAGGTGCATGAGTTAACTCGTGGTAAATTGGACAGATCTACCCGTCTACTGATTTGCCTTGATAGAGAATTTGCATACTTCGTGGTTCGTAGTTTTACGAATTCCATTCAAATGTTCAATAAATCGAAAATTTCCATTGTTAAAGATATGATTCATTACCTTTTTCTCCTCTTCACTTACATTTAATTAAATAAACTCAAGCGTAAATTTACTTCTGTGAATTATTCCCAGAGATTTCGAACTCTGCTCTGATCACTACACGTGTCCTTTTGAAAAAGAAGAACGAACTGTAAATGCCAACGATCATAAGCAATGAATCATATGCAACCTTTCGCTCGTCTATCCGGTACTGATGTCATCGTGTCCAAAAGACATGAAGTCGCACTGGAATGAGTGTTGTCAGATGTCGGATAGAATGAGAATGAGTGTGGATGAATCGTGATGTAATATGTGTTGTCAAAAATTGGATGGGAATGAGAGTTAAATGATAGTGTGGGTGAATCGCTATAGGATGAGTGATGTCAGGTATCACATGAACTCGCATTTACCTAAGCATAATGGGATATAGCTCAAAATAATCAATTGTTAGTCATTATAAAGCAATATGTTCATTAGTAATACGCGGTGTTGCAAAAAGATACAAATGATCTATTAGAATATAGTCCTTAAGGAGTTATTTATTAATTAATAACAATATGTTCTCTCAATTGGATTGTTCAAAGATGCTTTGTGTCATCTGCCATTTTGTTATGAAAATTGTAGGAAAAATGCAAAAATTAATCCTATAATATAGGACGAAGACATTGTTCGAGGTAAGAGTTTTATCACAGCTTTAAAAGGAGATGCTCTCTTGGCTTTTGGCTTGTGAATGCATTTTCAGAAGGCGAAGTGTGAATTGGAACGAGAGAGCATAACACTTAGTTGAGACACATAACATTGAGTTAATTATTCGACATTTGAGTGATGCCGAATAGCTAATTCGATAGTTAAAGCAGGATGTTTAAATGTATGGAGTTGCATGATAATAAGTTCAAATACACACTGCAAGTGGCAATGTCTTCAATTATTGCAAAGTGTTCAAGGTAGTATTCGATCTCCAGATAAGAAATCATTATCGAAAATTCGAAACACACTTTGATAAATCTAGTGAACGGAATAGAATAGCCTACGAGCATTCGAAGACAATATTTTCCTGCCAAAATCGAATTTATCAATACCAACATAAATTTTCTTGTTATGAGACATACAATTAATGGAGCCGAAACTGTTTGAAGTTAGCACAATTTTGCAATGTAGTATACAGTGACAGAAGCTCCTTAAGCGAGCGAGGAGGCTGAGGTTCTCAATTTTCTCAATTTTTAATTTCATTCTTCTATTCTCATTTTTTAGTCACTGCTTTCAAAAACGAGGAGACTCCGAGGCCATTGTGGCAATGTGTTTGAAGTATCTCGTATGAATACTCAGGCTACTTGGTGGGTATTTTCTGATTTACTTCCATGCAACACAGAAATGTGGGACAGTTACTAATGATATATCGGAAATGACTATCCTCCCCCGACACACGTTAGTGGACTCTTCTGCTTCGGTAGAAGCCCACTGTTATCTTTCTAAACGGAAGGGATCTACATAGTTCTACGTAAGAGGGTGTGGTGTAGAGAATGGTTTAGTTTGCCGCTCTACGGTCATTTTGTGCACACTTTAGGCTAAACAGACTGGGACATACAGTTTAACATGGATTCCAAACCACCAACAAACATCAATGCTATCATGCCATCAGGATTCGAACCTGAAACCTCTGGCACCAACGGCCAGAGGGATAGCCAAATGGCCATCAGGTCGCGTAGTGTAGAGAAAAGCAGACTTAAAGAAACACCAATAATGTGACCTCTGATGACGTTTTATAAAATGAATGTGACTTTTTCAAGCCAATCCTGTTATGCATAATTCTAATATGTAAAAGCGGGGAAAAAAGATGCTTCGAAGCCATTCGAAAGTCGGACTCTGACCCCTTTCGCTCTGAAGCCAGACGACTCGCCAGAAATGCCTTTCACTTCTGCCTTCCCCGGTGATTGCTGATTTATGCACATTTGAGGGGTGGGGACAGGGGTGGTGGGAAGCCCAAACGACTTTTGGAACTCTAAACTTCCGCCAAGCATGCTTTCCATATCATTTTTCCTATAGTTCGGAACTGCTTTTGTTTGTTTCCCAAGAACTTTCTGGCACCATCTTTGCTCATCTGTCTGAGTTTTCAGCTCCCACATTTACCTCCTCCCTATTTAAGGACGGGCACTTCAAAAAGAAAAAAAAAAAAAAAGTCCAAAAACCATATTTATGCATATGATACCGTATGCTAAACAAGTACAGAAGATGCTTTTTTTTTTTTTTTTTCTAATGTAGACATTTTAACTGGAGATAAAATAGCTGTATAAACAATAATAAGAAATTGCATTGTGATCTTAATAATAATTTTAGTGAACCTAGTTGCAGATTACTTGATAGAAATGATCGAAATTTTTTACGCATATGACGAAGATATTTAAATTGATTCATAGGAAATGATGTAAACTACATAAGCAAAAACGCTAACAAGAAGTTATAAAACCTTTTTCAATTCCTTCTATTAGCTCACACTCTCCCTATATATATCTTGTTCACATTTTCAATCGTTCATAAAAATACTTCTCATTCATCCACTCCAGTTCGAATACATTTTTGAACCTGCAGTGGATGACACTGGATGTGAATACAGTTTTTTCAAATATCAATTCATTCATTAGATTAAATTAATTAATTCTAGTTGTTTTTAGATGTAAGTTGCATGTATCTACCCATAGATGGCGCCAGATGTTAGAAAAAAATTTCATCTTAAAAGCAGGAATGGACTTAAATTTTTTTTTTATATTACTTGTTTACTTTTTTAATTTCAAATAGGCTTCCATTAGTTTGGTTGCTTTCAATTTCAACAACGAATCATTATTATGAACAGGATTAGTTAAAGATAAGTCTGAACATAAATGTGATTGTATTGGAAGGATATCACAGTAAAAGTAATCACATGAACTAAATAGTGTTTGCCTTTTTCTCTTATTATTCAGCTTGCTAACCCATCTACAGAATGAATTTCACTTAAATACAGTCAAACCTGTTTTTATGCGGTACTTTTTTTATACAGTATACATATATAAAATTCCATCCTAGTGCATATTATAAATAAAAATCAACTAAAAAAAAATTTAATTTAAAAAAGAAATCAACTGATGGCTGCCAAAATAATATTCAAATTAAAAAGAATCCAACAGAAGGCCCATCCGATATTACGTCATTGCATTACCACGAATGCTGTTAGATGTAAGGATGTATTTCGTCATAAGTTTTCGGTTGACATATCTTCTGTGTGCGCGGTCCTTAGTTACCGCATAAAAGAATTTTTTTTTAAATGTGTTGCAACAATATATTTTATAGCAACTTATGCATTTTCCAGATATTTTTCGGGCGATTTCTTTGATGCGATCCCTATTCCCCAGCACAAAAACGGGTTTGTATGATTTTATACAAAAATATGTATTAACAATTATTATCTTCTTGCCTACTGTATTTACTTCCTACAAGGACAGAATTTAAGTAACGTCAGAAAGTATTTCTTAAAATAGACTGTTCAACGATATAATTTAGAAAAGTAAGTTAACATGTTTAAAAAAATTGCTACTTCAACACGAAGGTACAATGTTTAGTTTCTATGTGTGGCATGCTACGTTTCTAAATTTCTATGTGGCATATGAAGATAAAGAAAAAGTACCTTAAATTCGAAATGTTTCAGAATTAAAATAAATAATAGGAAATAATCCACCAGACAATATTAAACGCAGTGTTATAATATATTTTTTTTTACATATTTCGTACAATTGCCCTTGCCAAAACATGGTTTTATATTCAAACCACAGAATGAATCATAGTCCGATTCTTCGCTTGTGGCATAGGTTGCAGTCACTGCTTTTAGAAAAAGCCGTTGGTGATCTTTGCAATATGTGTACATTTCTCGCATCGGCCTACCTAGTAGGAATTGGCCAATTTTTTCCCCGTGCAACATGAAAAAGTAGGTGAGTTACTTCTTAAAATTTATTCGAAATGCCATAACTCTTCCATCTGATCACTAGAGATGAATCACTGATATACTTTGTAAAATACGAGCTATTCACGTAATTTTATTAAAAATATAAATCTTACCATACAAAGAGGGTTAAAAAATGTACAAATATTTAAACTATAAGATCTACCCAGAAAAAAATAAAACAATAATTTCCCGATAATTTATTTCAATTTGTTTAATTATGAAATTAATAATTATCAAACTAATAATTTATTTTAATTTATCGCAATTTCCCGACAAAATTGCATTATTAGTTCAACGAATAATAAAATGTACAAACGCAGAGATATATAAAAAAAGATAGGAATCAAACAGTAATTCAATAATTATTATTCATTCCAACCATGAGAGGATTGTGCATTTCAGTATTTCATTACGTTATTCATGGCGTTTTCTCAAAAAACCGTTGGCGTTAACTTTGCTGGGATTATTTTTTAACTCAACTTTATGAGGAGGAAAAAGAACACCCAATTTTTCTATAAATAGCAAAAATTTTACGATCCTAAAGGAAATAAAAAAAAAAAAAATCATTTCCTGAAATAGGATGTATTTTTCAATATTTTTCGGGCTATGCCCCTCCAATTCCATCTGTAAGCAAATAAACCTCCCACCTGGGCCTTTTACACCCTTTTTCACTGGGGAATGCATGCGCATGCGTGATGGGAGGGCAGGCAATTGAGATTCCCGAAAAGCGTCCGGGATAAAAAGAAAAAGTTGGGCCGAATTTCGTGACTTACGGCGGGATTACCAAAACATGAGCTCGGCGCAAAAAGGGAGAGAAATCGACTTCACTTTTGCCTTCTTATCCCATTGAGGTCGGCATTGAAAATTTGCCAGCCCCAAGCCAGGATTTTATTCCCAAAGCGATTCTAGAATTGTTCCCAAAAAGAAAAAAAAAGGAGCGGGGACTGTTCCCATATCCTGAAAAGTGCTTCCTGAATCAAAAGAATACATGGCCTTCTTTCAATTCCTTCTATTAGTTCACACTCTCCCTCTATGTATCTTGTTCACATTTTCAATCGTTCATGAAATACTTTTTATTCATCCACTCGAGTTCAAATGTATTTTTTTAACTAATTATAGTGGATGGCACTTGGTGTCAATACAGTTTTTTCAAATATTCATTCATTCAATAAATTTAATTAATTTTTAATACTTTTTTATAGTTTTAGAATAGAATTTTGTAATGAAAATTGAACTCAACAGGCAGTAGCTCCATCGGTAAAATGCACGGATTTCAGTACTTTTCACGTGAAAGTGAAGAATGCGAGTTCAATTCTTACGAAAATAAATAATTTAATAAGAAGTACCTAAATAAAGTTTTTCTTTGTTGACCTATAAGTAGGAATTGACTTTAATTTTTTTTTATATTGCTTGTTTACATGTCTTTCTCTTCTGTGTTTCGATAATCGCGTTATTCTTTAAAAATTGGGCTAATTATATAATAAGCCAATATTACATATTGGCTTATTATTGGTCTTTAGAAATTGGCCTATTGGAGTATGAAACATTCCAATTGGGCCTAGTGGTTAGACGTCTGAATTTGGTAGCTTGAAATTAGCAAGCAATTGAGGCTTAAGTTCCCTAATTTACGGATTTTAATTTTCTCTTTTCCCTATTTGGCTGAGAATCTCCACGTTTTAAGTTTATTAAAACTTTTTGTCAAAGAACTTAGTCTCCGTCTTCTTCTCGTGATGTTTTGGAAATGTGGCATTAACTGGTCATTTCAGACGTTTCCTATAACGGCCATTTGGGCTGTTTTGGCATGATACTTCAGTGCAAAGTAGCTTATTTTGACTCATAGTCAAATTTGATTTCTAGTCATATTTGAATCAAAGGATCGTATACCAAACAAGCTTTCTCAATTCCAAACAGGAAATTGATATGCAAATAAAGGGACAACTTTTTTATGCAACAAACCATTTAACACTTTTGCTACACTCCAGCGCGAGATTTGGTCAGTGAGCCTCAACATTTCATTCCGCTCCAATCACAGCTATATGTTAGATGTGTCTGTTGGTATTGGCGGTATATGTATAAAGGCTAGAAGCTAGCTGCAAAGAGATGCGGTTTCGAATGGCTAGCTTTAGGAGTAATTTTAAAAAATAAAATGTCATATGAGTTGCCTTTAAGCCCCTTTCCCACCATAAACAAGTAATATAAAAATAAAAAATAAAAATTTTAAGTCAATTCCTACTTTTTTTTCATTCTATTGCAGAAAGTCTTTATAAATAATTTTCATTCATTTTTTTAAGTTTATCTGGCGCCCTGTATGGGTAGATATATGCAGCTTAAATCTGAAAAAAAAAACTTAAAATTAATTAATTAAATTTAATGAATGAATGAATATTTGAAAAAACCGCCTTAATGTCAAGTGTCATCCACTAGAAGTTCAAAAATGTATTTGAACTTGGAGGGATGAATAGAAAGTGTTTCATGAACGATTGGAAATTTGAACAAGATATATATAGGGAGAGTGTGCGCTAACAGAAGGAATTGAAAAAAATTAAACGTAATCTTTACTAAGCATTCAACAAATGATGACATTGCAAATTTGATGGCCGATCTTTCGAACGAGTGATGTGAGTTATGACAGTGATGAAGAATTCCTTCGTCAGTAAGGTTTGCAGTAATGATGTCCTTGTAGCCAACTTATAATAATTCCTTTATATAAAGTGTTAGCTATTGATATAGTATATGTATATGACTTAGTAATCAGTATGATACACTTAATGGTGTTTTAAGACCATTTTTCAATCCTATTTATAAAAAGTAATTTGCCTTGTAAGAAAAACCATTTCTACAGCAAGACAATAACTATCAACACATTTTCATGTGATTATAAGTCAAAGTGTTAATAACCTGACTTCGTGGCAAGGGGTAATAGTCAGTGCGCAAATGGGTTCAAATTAGAATGCTCTGGGGGCTTCAAGCAGTACTTTGGGAAACAAACAAAGTTGGTGACAATTGTGACAGCTTCTGTAAATGTCTTGTATCGACAATCAGACTTTCTGGTGAGAGTTTTACTGGTTTTCTCGGATACAATATAAAAAAGCGGGGTAGTTCCCCCTAAAAGTCTTAAAGGAAAGCAATGTTCACCGCTTCATCTCCCGTCGGTGGACTTTTCGTGGTATATATATTATGGGATCCACGCTAAATGAATATATATATATATATATATATATATATATCTTTAACAAACTTAGTATTAATAGACATTCGTCCTTTGATTTTAATTCGTTTCATGATAAAGCATTTGAATCACCCAGAGTGATTTTAATAGGAGAAAAAATGGATAAAAATATTTATTTATCGTTTTATATATCGCATCGTTGTTAAGGGAATTTTATAGCAATTTGGCAGTTTTTATTGAGCAATCCAAAAGCACAAATTATAATAATGTCCCAATGCCTACACACAATTTTATTTTACCATGTGTTCATTTAAAGAGTAAATGCCTTACTTTTCTAAAGCAAGACTATAAACATTATTTGAAATAATTCTACTTAAGCAATAACAAGTAATATAAAAAAAAAAAAATTAAAGTCTATTGCAGAAAGCCCTTTATAAATAATTTCCATTCATTTTTTTAACTTTATCTGGCGCCATCTATTGCTAGATATATGCAACTTAAATCTAAAAAAAACTAAAATGAATGAATTAAATTGAATGAATGAATGAATATTTGAAAAAGTGTATTCGCATCCAGTGTCATCCACTACAAGTAAGAAAACGAGTGAATGAACAAAAAGTGTTTTATGAACCATTGAAAATGTGAACAAGGTATATATAGGGAGAGTGTGAGCTAATAGAAGGAATAAAAAAAGGCCTCATTTCCGTTAAAGATTTTGGATATTTCTAGCCAACCTATTTCACCAAAATGTTCGAAAAATGCTCTGACAGAGGCTCGATACCAACAAGCGTGAGTGGACAGCCCCTCGCTGCTGTGTGTGTGAAGTCAAAATAGATTCTGGGTTCGTGAGCAGAATCCAGAAAACATTGACTGCAGTAGGTGAATCCTCCGTATTTCACGACCTCCGCTTTAAAGCTCCCTCTTTTCACACGCAATACCTGAGAAGTAAATAGTTTTTTTCCTTCCCCTCAAAGACCATTTATTGTTTCTCTTTCTTTTGCGCACTTAACACATGAGGCCATCAGTCACTGGAATGACAGATACAGAAGATTCAACTTTAATCAGGCGTCGCAATGAAGGAATTAGGACGCTGTGTACCCACATTCATTTAAAACAAATATCAGAGAATTCGATTCTATTTCTTCATGCCTAACGGAAAAAGGGGTCAGTTTCCCAATAGGCCTAACTATTTATCACGCCCATACTGTTCGGCATCCAATCCAGTCGAATTTCGATCTAGTTGTCAGTTCGAAAAACCGACAGGGAAGAAAATTCTTTCGACCCGTTCGCACCGAAGCGTGAGAAATCGCTTTACGCCCAGTGAAGTTCCGGTTACTTCTACTAGATGGCAGATCTACTATTGGCTCAATCCAAGTCACATGACTCGGCAAGCATTTGAGAGTTGAAAGGGGGTCAACTCGAAGCGGAGGATTTCAAACCGGTTTCAGGCGAACGCTGTGAGGCTAGTGATGGGTCAACGCTTCACGTCTCGGTGTCAACGAGCCTTAAGTCGACTTAGACCCACAAAGATTTTTTTTTTCATGTCATCCATGTCAACTTTTAGCCATGTCGACATGTCACCTATGATAGCTACTACTTTATGACAATGTGCTTCCGGATTTTCACTCGGACAGTTACTCTTAAAAGACCTCCCGTAAGACACTGTCCTCCCCATCACCTGTCGGTGGGTTGTTCGTGATAGACCCTAGGCCCATCGATGTTCCACCCTCACCTTTCTGACTGGTAAAGCGTTACACATCCCTTGGTGCGGGGAGTGAGACGTGGAGGAATAGCTATTAATTTTCTTAACCCCATTACAATGAGAACATCCATCTGGGTTTGATGACGCTTCCATTTGAAAGAACACCCCCACACTATAGAAGGGGGTGTTTGTTTCAAATTCCTATTCAGATCTAACACGACATAATCAATGAAATGACAAGTACTGAATAAGATTGTGGTGATATTAAAAACCTCATCACTTCTTTGTTGCATTAAATGTATATGCTTACATTGTAATATTAATGTGAAAATTGGCTTGGTTTGTAACTCTACTATCATTTTGTGCACACTTTGGTCTAAATTATTATTATTGCTTCTTTGTGACGGAAGCGATGTTCGCATGTGTCGCCCCTTGATGAATGCAAAACGTTCATGAATGGATTCCCACGTGCAGCCAATGTTTGGTTTGTCGCTCTACTGTCATTTTGAGCAGACTTTAGGCTCATTAGACAGGGACCAAACCTTTAAAAATTTATTTATAAATAAATTTGTTAACAGTTAAGCAGAATAAATAAATAGAGTATAAATTATGTATTTGTATAATTTTTTTATTATGCTTGTATAATTTTCTTAAAAATCACAGTGTTTCCTTTTAAGCAAGTAGCTAATCACTGAAGCGCATAGCAAGATGATTGTCAATTACGCCATAAATGATGTAACTGACAAGCGTCTAAGGTTTGGTTTGTTGCTCTACGGTCAGTTTGTGCACGCTTTAGGCTAAATTAGACCAGTTTAATGTGGATTCCGAACCCCTCACAAACATCCATGCCATTGTCCGGATTCGAACCTGATGTCTGTGACGCCAAAAAGGCTAGAGAGCTAGCCAATTGGACGTTACGCCATTTAAAAACTATCATAACAGTATTAGATTATTATAACAGTGCTTCTCATAAGAAGATTCTACCAAATTCTCAAATTGAGTGAGATAAGAAAAAAGCATGTTATAAGGATTGTTTTTCATATGGGTGTGGTGCCTCATTTGACATGAAAGAATATGAATCAGAATGTAATATTTTAATGATGCATTCCAGTTATGTGTTATCCACAAAAATGGTACAAGCTTCAAATCTAATCCGATTTTAGAAAATGGCATTTTTACAGTTTTTCTTACATTCAAAAAAGCCGCCTGGTGGCCAAGTGGCTAATCCTCTAGCGTTTATTTGGCGGTTGCATGGATGTTGGCGAGTGGTTCGGAATCTACTTATTGCAGATCCCTGTCTGTTTAGATCTCGTGTGCACAAGATGACCGTAGAGCGGCAAACCAAAACCACATTCAAAAGAAATTAATTGAAAAAAAAAAACAAAAAAAACAATCAAGAAAGCAATGTTGTAACGACTTTGACTTCAATCAACATTGTTATTGTTCTAAGTCATTTGAATATTCAGACTGCTTTGAAACAATTCTAAGGGTCTATTTCAGTATCATGAAATGAACAATTGTTTAATAAATTGACAAAAAAAAAAAAAAAAAAATTCGGCTGCAGACGTTTGAATCAATAAATAGTTCTCCTAGAGCAAAAATGTTTTTAAATGATTTTCTTTTTTTTTTTTTGTAAGGAAGCAAATCTTGCAAAAAATTCCTTTAATATAAGTCTACAGAATAAATTGATTTCAAATATCTGGGATGCGAATAAACATCAAGGTTTAATAACGTTCTGGCTAACTTACAACTTGTTTTAAATGGAGGCATAATCCTTCGCTTTTGTGACATACATCGTGAAAATGAAAGACTTATTTTTATTTCCGTTTCACTTTTGACACTTCTAAAATAAAAACGCGTTTTCAGACAATCTAAATCCAAATCCATTAAAAGGATTGTTTTTAAGTGAATTTCATTTCTTCAGAAATTACTTTAAGCTCAGAAGTTAGAGTTTTAAACTTATTTTTTTAAATGTTATTTATTTATTTTTATTTCTAATGATTAGTGACTGTTAAAGAGGGGACGATGTTAAGATGTGTGCAAATAACTTAGATCTTCGAAATTCTTATTAAATAATTTATAAAATTATTAAATAATTCGAATTTAAACTGAATTAAGATATACATTTGCAATTTAGATACTAAATTATGAGACGGAACTTCACATTCTTTATAATTTTTCAAATTCTTTCTTTCCTTCTTCTTACATTCTATTGTAATACTGGAATGACTTTTTAATTTTATTTTAATTAAATTAAAATTCATCGCTACAACAATAATATTGTTTCAATAAACTGCACTTGAATTTAACATGTGCGAGAAAATTCTACGCTTTATGAAGGTTCAAAGGCAATTTTCAAAGTATCGTCTTCTACATCTTCTTCTGGCGATGACATGGATGTTTGTAAGTGGTTCGGAATCCACTTTAAACCGTAGGTCCCAGTCTAACAGGATATTAGAGCATTGCGGGGGTAGTGTGACTCCGCGTCCTTAGCTTATCTTCAAGTTACACGCACCCCTGGGTAGTGAATAACGTCTGTGCAGCGCTTGCCTTAAGGCATCAAAGACACCTGTTTATGTATTTGCCAGCTGCATTAGAAAAAAATAATAATAAAAAGTCCTAAAAGGGTCTACTTCAGTATCATGAAATGAGCACTTGTTTAATAATTTGGCATACAAATAAAATTTGGTTGCAGTCGTTTGAATCAATAAATAGTTCTCCTAGAGCAAAATATTTTTTTAAATTATTTTATTTTTAATTAATCAAATCCTGCTAGAAATGTCCCTAATATCAGGCTACAGAATAAATTGATTTCAGATATCTGGGATGCGAATAAACATCACGGTCTAATAACGTTCTGCCTAACTTACAACTTGTTTTAAATGGAGACATAATCTTTCGCTTTTGTGACATACATCGGGAAATTGAAAAAGACTTTCAGTTTGGTTGCGTTTCACTTTTGACACTTCTAAAATAAAAACGCGTTTTCAGACAATCTAAATCCAAATCCATTAAAATGGATTGTTTTTAAGTGCTGTTTATTTCTTCGAAATTACTCAAACTCAGAAATTTTAAAATTATTTTTAAAATTTTATTTATTCATTTTTATTTCTAATGATTAGTGTCTGTTAAAGAGGGACAATGTTAAGATAACTGAAATCTTTGAAATCCTTTTAAATAAATTATAAAATTATTAAATAATTTGAAGTATTAAGATATAAATTTGCAATTTAGATACTAAATTATGAGACGGTACTCAAATTCTTTATAAAGGTTGCTTACATTCTAACGTAATACAGAAATGGCTTTTATAATTTTATTTTAATTGAATTAAAAATTCAATACGTTGCAATAACAATTTTTTCCAACAAATTGTACTTTAATTTAACATGTGTGAAAAATTCTACTCTTTATGAAAGTTCAAGGAAATTTTCAAAGTTAACTTCACTTTAAAAGTATCATCAAATAATTTACCACAATGCCACCAGTAAAATTATCGAAATAAATTATTATGAAATTAATCTATTTTAATCGGTTTTGGACACATTATAATAATAATGTTTATAGCGATCGTGTGAATAACGAGACACGTTCTTTGATTGAAAAAGAAAAAGTGAATTTCATCCATAGCAAAGGAATTGCCTTGTTTTCATGTGTTCACTCAACTAACTGCCGAAACCCAAGTCGATTCTGGATTATTGGCTAGCATCAATAGGAAGACTTTGAACAGAACAGGATGTTTCTCATTCATTCAGAAATAGTGTTTTTCAATCATTCTTTATAATCAAAAGCGCCAATACAAAATTGGCAATTAATTAAGTTAGTATTTTTTTCTTCAATGGCGCAACAGCCCCATGGTGGTTCAAAGCCGTCTACGCCCTAGCAAATTTCTAAACAGAACATGTTACCTTTTTTACTGAGTAGGGTTGTCAGCACTACGACCAATGCTCTATATAGTATCATAATAGACTGGATCATAAGGTAGATTCCGAACCACTACAAACGTTCATGACGCCCGTCGGGATTGTAGGCACGAACCTGTGGTATCGAGCGTCTCGGCCATCTGGCCCGTCTATAAATTTGTAATAGCATATGACAACACGATTCCTACTTATTTTATTAATTAAAATGATATTTTATAAATTTATAAATATCTCTAACAGGCCGATGTATTTATATAAAATATTCTATGCTAAATATTTGTATTCTAAAAAAAAAAAAAAAAAAAAAAAAAAAAAAATCCGCTTTGATGATTTTTAATTAAATTTTTGAAGTTTTATCTTATGATATAAAAAAAGTGAGAGACTCAAAAATGGAACGACTTCCGACAGAAAACAGACTTTCCAGCAGACTCCCGGAAACTTTCGGAAACAGGCGCGGCGTTTCTTGCCGAGAGAGGAACCATTAGCTTCCGAGGAAAAGTTCGAAACGATCCCACCCCCATCCCAAAACGGATCTCCCGTAATTACCATTTTCCTTCCATACCAATTTTCGGTAAAAGAATTTTAAATAGCCACGGCGCCTAACCACGACGATCATTTTAACTTCAAGGAAAGAAGAAAAAAAACCATTAAAATCCAACTTAGGGCAGTTTTACGACGAGCGAAATAAACAATTTTCCACAGTATAAATAAACGAGGGCTGTTTGTGTGGAAGGTAGATGATGATCAGGGTGGTTGTTGTGGCAAAGAAATTGCTTTTTTAATTTCCCATAATGGAAATAATTTTTAATAACATTTGCATTGGATCGATTACGGACTTATTTATGTCGAACCATTACAGGGTGGTTGTACATTTGTAATTAACCTGCCTTCGACGAGAAGTTCGAATTATGGTCGTGATTTATGATCCCCAGAAATAAAGTTTTCTGCGTTATGAAGGAGATCACGAAAATTAGCTAAAAGACTTTTAAAGCAATTTGTTCTTTTTGAATTTTGTGGCGCGCATTAAAACAATGATGCGAAGAATGCTTTTAGCTTCTTCTACGTAAAAAAGACTCGTCATAATCATTGAGTAGAAAAAATGAGTATTTTAATGAACATTTTGTAGAGTAGGAGTGCATGAGATGCATTTAAAAAAGATTGGAGGATAAAACGCATAAAATGCTATCTCTTACATAACTTTAGATTATTCACACTTAATGAATAAGGATCTTTTTCAATGGACGGTAAATTTATAATTTTTTAGGTATTCCAATTATGTATTCGTTGCATAAAAACGAATTAGCGAAGAATAGTTTGGTACTTACGTATTAACCGCATGGCAGCTTTGGATCGCTCAGTGTATAGAAGATTGATCACTCGTATTAACGTTATAATGTCTTGGCCTATACTAAACCTATAACGGCTTCAAGAAGAGAACTACTTTCAGGTTCATGGGAACACTTTAAATTTATTTGCAAACACTATATATATATTTGCAAAGAAACGAATGAGATACACTAGTGCAGTTCACTCCTAGGTCGGAGATTTAATGGAATCATAATTTACTTTTAACATTATTTTTATTGCGCTCTTAATGTTTGTAGACGAGTTTTATACATGACTGGAGCCTTTTAGAGATTTCTTTTATGTTTTTAGCATTACAGATGGCCACACTGTTCCAAATTTTGCTTCATTTTGACTGTGAGAAGACCAATATATTAAGCAAAGGTTGTATAATTAGTAAATTGATGTTAAAGAGCTGTAAGATCTCGGCGTATATCAGATCTACAACGACTTCAAGAAGATGGCCTCTTTCAGATTCATGGGAACACTTAAAATTGCATTTACAATATATATATATATATATATATATATATTATAGAAGAATGAAAATTAAGGATATGAAACACAATTATTACAAAATATGAAAATTAAGGATATAAATTAGATACACAAGTGCAGTTCACTCCAAGTTGCAGTGCAACCAGAACAAGTGCAGTTCACTCTGATATTTTCAGAGTTCTCGAGTCTACGACGAATCTATTTCACCAGGTCTGCAGCAGACTTTAATTATTACACGGCGTGATAAACGAAACCCCAAGGGAGTCATTTTGTAATCAGGCGGATTTTATAGCCTGTTCAATCATTTTCAGAAAAAGAGAGAAAAAAAAAAAAAACACTTCTTGTCGACTCGTCGCAAAACTCTGTTCCATCTCCCTTTTCCAAAAACCTCTCTTTAAGAAAATCCTTCAGGAGGTTGAGGGGGTTCAGCTTCCCTTACTTCGTCTTGGAGTAGACCTTTCCTCAGCCCATGGTGACACATGCCCATCCTCCATCACGATGTAACAACTCATGGTGTCGTCCATATCTCATCTGTAATTGTTCCGACCTGTGAAGGTCGCATAGACAATCGTTCATTTCGTGAGGTCTTATTAATCAGGACAGCAGAAATTTAATGTACAGACTTGTGGTGAGAGGGTGTTCCTCATTAGTACAAAACACTAACTGCATGTACTATAAAGACACTGATTATCTGTTGTCAGATGTGAGTGATAGGTTGTTATTATGCTCTTGATAAAAATATTCATTCCTTTCCCTTGGAATCAGCAATGCTATAATCTCTTCTCGTGGAAAAATTTCTACCAACGTTTTATTTCTACAACATTTACCAACGTTTACCAACGTTACAATGTAGAAAATTTGAATATTTTTGCATTTTGAACATTTACTGCAAAACATTTTCCGCCCTACAAATAACTCGATTGATATTCGCCACTAACTTTCAAACGTTTTCTGCAGCAAATATATTTTGCAAAACATTTTCCACAGAAACATACGACAATGGCATGAAGTCAATACACAAGTACATATTTTTTTTGCGTTTTAAACTTCTGACATTGTATTGTGTTTATAAGGACACATTTTAGCATTAGTTATAAATTTTGCATTTAAAAAATAAATCAAACTTAAATAGTGCATTTTTTTTTTTTCATTCAAAAAACAGTTTTTATATTTTATTTTCACCTGTTTTTCACTGATCATTTTTAAATGAACTCACCAAAAAATAACTCAAAATTCTTTTGCAAAATATGGACAATTATGAGTTTATAATAGCCTAATTATGTAATACTAATTATGTTATAAACATAATTATGTAAAATATATTTTACGTTAGTAAATGATTAAAATGGGAAGAAACAAGTAAAATAGAACACATTTGTAACTATGCATAACAATTTTAAATTTATATATATATATATATATATTTTAAGTCAACATTTTCAAAAATTCTGAATAAATTTGCCAATTTTTTATCTAGAAGAATCACAAAAATTCTTTTCTAATTTTTATAACAAATGAGCCATCAAATAAGAATTTTTATTTAGGTCAAATGAACTAATTCAAATTTTCAATAATTTTCGTCTATATACTTGATACAAAACAAGTAATATATATAAAAAAAATTTAAGTCAATTCCTACTTTTGTTTCACTATACTGCAGAAAGTCCTTTATAAATAATTTTCATTCATTTTTTAAGTTTATCTGGAGCCCTCTATGGGTAGATACATGCAACTTAAATCTAAAAAAAAAAAAATAAAATGGATGAATTAAATTTAATTACTGAATTAATATTTGAAAAAAACTGTATTGACATCAAGCGTCATCAACTACAAATTAAAAAAAAATGTATTTGAACTTGCAGTGGATGAATAAAAAGTATTTTTATGAATGACTATAAGTTTGAACAAGCTATATAGGGAGAATGTGAGCTAATAAAAGGAATTGAAAAATAATGGATTTAGTAATGAATGGATTTTCATTGTTAACACTTGTTTTATGCGAATTCGATATTTCAAATGCATTACCATGGTAGCAAGATGAATTCGAATTTCTTTCTTAAATACGTTGGCATAGAATTTAAATGGCCCCGCAAAGTTGTTCACGCCAATCTTACAATGAAGTTATTTAAATATATTCCTAAAAGTAACATCGAAATATCCTCAGCAGACAATTTTGGAATTAACAAATTAACATAATTATTTTCCAATTAAAATGGTAGTTTTTTGTTTGATTCAAATTAAAAGATTTATTAAAATATATTAACTGGAGGGGTTCAGGAATTTTTGTTTCAGGACCAGATAAAATACTAATGCATTTACAGAATAAACATTCATAAATTATGATTTCATGTTCTATGTCCTTTCGGCACGTCAAATATGTTGCCATGACAACTGTAACTGACTCTCGGATTTTTGAGCTATATTTCCAAACAATTGATCCATCTATAATAAATGTTAAGAATTCACACGCGAAGAAATTAATGTGGAAAATATTAAACAAACATTGAAAAAATAAAATAATGAAATAAAAGTACCCTATATTTCTTTAGAAAAAAATATATAGCTATATGAACAGATAAATGCCTCGAAATTTAAACCTTCTATCCGTTTTGCCTCTCATTGTAATAGGATAGCTGTATGAAATCGTCAAAAAAAAAAAAAAATTTTTTTTTTAAATTGACTTTGAAAAATAACGAAATGAAATAAATAATAATAATAAAAAAAAAAACGAAAGAATTCCAGCAGCGTCAGAAATTGAAGGCACTAAAATTACATTTGTAATCGATTGCGCCCTCAAAAACAAAAACTTTCTTTTCCTTGCAGCTGTAATTATCAGCCCCTTGGGCGAAAATGACAGGGGAAAAAAATCACGCACAAATGACATGTTAGGGTGAGGGGGAAAAAATAAAAAAAAAAAAGAATTGTTTTTAAAAGACAGTTCGTGGTCATCTCCAGTCAAATATTCTTTTAGTCTTCTTTTTTTCTTTAAGTTTTTTTGGAAAACCTTTATAAACTTAAACATTTCACCAGAAAAAAAAAAAAAAAAAATTATTCACAAAATGCACTCAAATCATGGCTAATGGACTTCATCCCCCCCCTTTTTCCCTTTCCTCCCCCTTGCACACTTGTTTTTCCCTCTTTTTTTCTTCAATCGAGTACTTGTTAGAAAGTGCGGGAAAATGTTCATTTGTGATAAAGTTAAAGGGCGTCTTCTTTTATTGTGCAACACGACAACGGAGGGGCGAAATGAAAGAATTTTGTACTTTGTTGCTCTTTTTTTCAATTCCTACTATTAGTTCACACTCTCTCTATATATATCTTGTTCACATTTCCAATCGTTCATAAAGTACTTTTTATTCATCCACTCGAGTTCGAATACATTCTTTTTTGAACTTGTTGTGAATGACACTGGATGCTAATACAGTTTTGTCAAGTATTAATTCATTCATTCAAATTAATTCATTCATTTTAGTTTTTATTTAGATTAAACTTGCATATATCTACCCATATATGGCGCCCGATAAACTTAAAAAAATGAATGAAAATTATTTATAAAAGGTCTTTCTGCAATAGAGTGAAGAAAAAGCAGGAATTGACTTAAATTTTTTTTTATATTACTTGTTTATTTTTAATATTATTAAAAATAAAATTTCCGATGAACTTTTTTCAGAAGAAGGAAATGACATAATACTTAATTTTTGAAATGAAAGAATTTTGTACTCTGTTGCTCTTCTTTCTTTTTCCCTCCTTCCTCTCTGTAATACAAATTTTTTTTTTGAAATAAACAACATCAATTTTTTTCAATTCCTTCTATTAGCTCACACTCACCCTCTATATATCTTGTTCACATTTCCAATCGTTCATGAAATGCTTTTCATTCATCCACTCAAGTTCAAATACAACTTGTAGTGGATGGCACTGGATGTGAATACAGTTTTTTCAAATTCATTTATTAAATTTAATTAACTCATTAAAAATTTTTTTAGATTTCAGTTGCATGTATCTACCCATAGAGGGCGCCAGGTAAACTTAAAATTATAAATGAATGACCATTATTCATAAAAGACTTTCTGCAATAGAGTGAAAAAAAGTAGGAATTGACTTAAAACTTTTTTTTTTTTAATTACTTGTTCTTTCTTCCTTCTCTCACTCTCTGTAATATAAAAAAATTTTTGAAACAAATAACTTACATTTTTTTTTTATTTTAATAATATTTAATATTACTAAAAAAAAAAAAAAAAATTCTGGTGAACTTTTTTTCAGAAGAAGGGAAATGACATAATGCTTACATTTCTTTTCCCTTTTCACCCATGAAATTTCTTAGTAAAGGCTCGTTCCCACCGAGGCGAGAAGAGCTGAGGATTCACGCGGCGGGCAAGAAAATTTTTTCGACCCCTTCACAGCGAAACGTCAGGAAAAGCATTGCGCCTAGTTATATTCCGCTTCGAGTTGAAAGTTGGTCAACTCGAAGCGGTGGATTTCAAACCAGTTCAGGCGAACGCTGTGAGGCTAGTGATGGGTCAACGCCTCACGCTTAAACGCCTTACGCCTCGGTGGGAACGAGCCTTATCTCTTTTACCTCACCAAAACAATCCGCTAAACTAGAAAATGTCGTATAAAATTTTTTTTACCTTTCTAATCCAACGAACCGTAGATAAGATATCTAACAGGTCGGAATGTTATCAATTAATTCAAATATTTCTTTAATACTTTTATTGGACGTATTACAATGATGATATATATATTAGAAACGCGGACACAAAATAACCAGTGTCTACCACGAGTGACTATCAATAATGAAGTGTGGAGGAAAAATTCGTACACGATATACGTTTACAGTTCAAAAGTAAAGTGCTAAAGACTTCAAAAAGTGCTAGATATTCAGCATTTTCGACAAGTTCATTTGCAGCGGATCTATAATTCCAGTGTAAGAACATTGATATCACCGCATTTTGAAACAAATTGTCTGGGTTGGTTTGGTTCGTCGCTCTACGGTCATCTTGTGCACAGTTTAGGCTAAACAGACCGGGACCTACAGTTTAAAGTGGATTCCGAACCCCTCACAAACATCCATGACACCGACAATATAGGATTCGAATCTGAAGCCTTTGGTACCGAAAGCTTGACTACCAACCAGTTGGCCATCAGGTCACACAAATTGTCTGGGAGGTGCCTATTCTTCTTGTAATCTTTCAAACCCTATGGAAGAACTGTCAGCTCTGCTGATATAACTCTTTGGGATGGTGAATTTGAGCCATTCCCTAAACCCTACGTGAAATACGTGCATGGTTCCAGACTTATGGCCAATGAATTGCATTTTTAACGATTGAATTAACACCAATATCCAGATTTTGAAAAAACAAAGATTATTTTCATATCAGAGTCGGATTTTTTATACCGACTCCTTCACGACTTTGTAGGTCCTGGTCTGATTAGCCCAACGTGTACACAAAATGACCGTAGAGCGGCAAACCAAACAAATCAAACCTTCACGACTACTCGACTCCAGACTCCTTTGCTCCCAACTCTGATTCCCCACTTCTGCCTGACTTTAAAGATATGCTCAATGTCACGCAAACACACTTATACTAATTAACTACAAAACAGTTGTCTGCTGATTTTACAAAATTATGATGTGCACGTTTATTTTTTATTTTCTGCCTCTTTTTTTTTCTAGTAAATAAAAGGATTAGACAAAAAAATATCAAAAAGTGAAAAAAAAAAAAAAATGGCGGGGGGGGTTATTATAATGCTCGTAAATATAAGGATTACACAAAAAAAATACCAGAAAATGAAATATATATATGTAAACAAAATAAAACAGCAAATTTTTGGTTCTGAGAACGGCCTTTTTGTTTGGGGAAAAGGGGTATTATAAGGTTTTCCTTGCTGGTTCATCGTTACGGCCCACACGTTCAGCAATCTTAATCTTTCATCTTATACACTATTTTTATGGCATCGACAACGGGTCCCTCATTGTACCGAATTTTTAATTTTATTTTTAATGTTAACTTTTTAATTTTTTATCTTACTTTTATTTATTTTTAGTATTTATTTATTTTTTTTTTTTTTAATTTTTAGAAACTTTACTTTTACCATATACTAATATTAAGCAGCCAATTAATAATCTTCTATTTTATCTATGAATTGAGACGAGGAGGTTAAGGGGGTCTATCCCCCCATGAGTACTCTGTAATCGGTACGCCAGTTACAAGCTGTCAGTATAAAATGTTTGAAGCAGAGCTTTACACACTTTATACACAGTCCAGTCACATTAATGTGGCCACTTTCGACGTCAACGTGAAATAACCCATCACGAAAGGCAGGTGGCAGCACATTGCAGTGGAGTGCATATAAAGAATTCCACTTGATACCACACTCCACTTAAAGCCAGAATACACAAGTGTGTCTATTCTGGCTTTTGACAGGGGGTCACATTAATGGTACTGGACTGAGTAAGTTACTAAAATGGGTTCATTAATTTGTAGAGAGGAGCATTTCCGTCATTCCATTCCATTCTATTCATTTTTGTTGTCAACTTCATAAGCGATAATAAGCAGCGCTAAAAATTTTCCAGACGAAATAAAAGAAATGTGAGTTTCTATAATTCATGGAACATCTTGTATCCGTGCACTTTTAAAAATGATCCTTTCAAAGTCGAATTAGCGAAAACAATTTTTTAACGCAAACGAATCTCTCACCTGAAACGACAGACACAAAGCAATCTGCTTGAAATTCCCCGACGTTTACATTTGAAAGACCTCCCCCCTGTTGCCGACTTTCACTTTCAAATTTTGATCTGGGATCTCCAATTACAGAACATTATTAGGAGAGAGAGAGAGAAAGCACCGACCGACGGCAGCAACACAGTGTAGCAATTTGCATTTGCGACGAAAAAGAGGCGAAAGTAAATAACAATTAATCCCGATTAACAGTCGAAACTACTCAACCCTAATCTCTGTCGCGGAGTTTCTGGTATTTATTTTAAACATCTGGCAACAGAAGCGAAAAGAAGACGACATAGGGGTGACGCCATTTAAGAAAAGCCTTCCTCCCTCATCATCACAGCTTAAAGATCAATTAAGAGCATCGCGTCGTGAAATAAGTAAAAATAGAAATGCTCTTTCCACCCCCTCTAGTTCCAAATAATATCCAAATCTGTCTGAAAAAATGTCCCTCCCCCTTCCTCACCAAGCTATTACATTAGAAAGCATTTAAATGAAAATCTTTTCTACTCTGACGGAGAAATGATTTTTAAAGCTATCTTAGCTGCTGCGTTATGACGATTGTGAATGAACAAACAGAACGATTTGGAACGAGAAAGAATTACGATGATGTTTAGAAGAGGCTTTTGTAATGACGAATTTGTTCGAAAGGGGAGGGGGGTATTTGTTTTGCACCTTTCCCTCTCCCTCTTTTCTATTTCGAAAATGTCACGAGGTGGGGAGCGTCGTTAAATTATCCCCAGAGTGCAAATAACGCCGGTTTGCATTTGCTTTTGAGCATACATAGAAAAATGCGTTCGTCTTTTGAGGACCTGCTTTATAAAATGCATTTTTCAGTTTGCAGAGGCGTCGTTTTCATTGGTTTAAGAAGAGTTTCGAGAAGTTAATTTTTCAGAAATGGCTGAATCATCGGACGAAGAAAGTGGCTCAACAAACAGAACTGATAAACACATTTTCAGAACAATTTTGAAAATGATTGAATTCATCGATTCATAAAACAAGCAAGGTTTGATGATGATAAACATTTAATAAATTACTTTCAGCTACTAGTCATATTTAAGATTCATATTGTGAAATTCGATGCCATGGCAAAACACCAGGCTTAATTTTGATTTTTTAAGAATATTTGTTTCCCTTTGTGCATACGCCATTTAAACAATAAAACTAACGACGATTTCTATGCTACGTATGTCAGTAAATACAATGGATACATATCTTTGCACATTGCAAATCGATATCGATAATATTCTTCCACTTATTACAGCGGTCTGGTGGCCAATTGGCTAGAGCTCTGGCCTTTTAGTACGACAAGCTTCAGGTTAGAATTCTGGCGGTGGCATGGATGTTTGTGAGTGGTTCGGAATCCACGTCAAGCTGTAGGTATCGGTCTAATGAGCCTAATGTGTGCACAAAATGACCGTAGAGCGACAAACCAAACCAAATTCATGTATTATACTCAAAAATATTTAAGAAGGTGTTATTTAGAAAAAATGTTAGAATAGAACTTTCTTAAGTTCTATTCGTAGAAAAATAGTGATATAAATAGTAAGCATTTCTGATGCCTTGACATGGCAATAAACCAAAAGCAGATAATTGATTTCATAGAAATAAATTTTTTAGCTTGAAAATGATTTCTCGTCCCATAAAACTACATCCATAACAAGCAATATAAATGAAAACGAAATCTCGGTGTTTGTGAATGATGTGACATCAAAAATCGCTCGTCTGATCTCTCATTGGATGTTGCATTTTCAAACGATTAATTTATATAAACGGTGTATTTTAAATTTATATATATGCTTAAAACAAAATTGGAGCTTTAGTTAAGTGAACATATACATGGTAAGAAATTTAACATGGGAAATATTTCATTATAATAATATGTAAAACTATGTTATCGATGGTCACTAAACAATCGCCGGCTAATTATCGACATCAAAGGTGATAGCTGACAAATTTCTTCCAATTTCTGTATATACTTGTGTCTTGGCGCATTATCGAATAATTTTATCGCCAAGCTAATAGGTTAAAAGTGTATATGAACCAAATTGTATATTTTTGGTTAAGTGTATATTAAAAATGTCTAACATTTAAAGGAATTAAATTATGTCTATTAAAAGGAATTTGAAATTGAAATAACCCATTTTAATACGAATCCTATTTTCATCAACAGATTCTTTTCAACCTTGTATATATATTTAACTGTATATATATTTAATATATATACAGTTAGTTTTATTATATATTTAACTGTATTCGTGACAGTCTATAATTCACAAATATTTAAGACAAATTAAAAGTTTGGGATTAAGATAACAAGTAGTATAAAAAAAAATTCAGTCAGTTCCTACTTTTGTTCTCACTCTCTTTAAAAAAAGTTGACATTTTTCTTCTTACATCTGGCGCCATCTATTATTAGATACATGCAACTTAAATCTAAAAATAACTAAAATTAATGAATTAAATTTGAAAAATGAATTAATATTTGAAAAACTGCATTAACATCAAGTGTCATCCACTGCAAGTTAAAAAAATGCATTTGAACTTGTGTGGATGAATAAAAGTATTTTATAAACGAATGAAAATTTGAACAAGATATATATAGGGAGAACTAATAGTGATAGATCACACTAATAGTGTGATCTAATACTAGAAAAAAAAAAAAAAAAAAAAGAGCAAAAAATAATAATCCTTTCTCTCCGTACCTTGCAACAATAATTTATTTATTTATTATTTGCAATCATTATGTTCTAAAAACATACTGTGAATTCATTTCATCGCGATTTTAGCTGCTTTTCACTGAAATTTGAAGAAGGAAAACACAGCTGTCATTTTCATTGGTAACTTTTTTTCCCATCACAGTGTTGCTAACGCTCTTAATTATTCTGATAGGAACTATCATCCTTAATACCAATTGAAACGCTAATGGATTTTTTTTTTTTTTTTTTTTTTTTTGGCTAATGAGCACGAATTTTAGAAAAATGCTCATAGTGCGTCAGGCGGCGAATGTTTCTTCCAGTTGTTTTAGATGTTTACAGACAGTTGTATTTTGTTGTTGTTTTTCTCTCTGATGTTTGAGCAGAAATCAATTTTATTTTTAATGAGTTCTTCATTAAATGAATGAGTTCCAAGTGTAACTAAAAATGTGTATTTCCATGTTAATTTCTTGCTAAAAATCTTCCACATGTGTATGCGCAGATAGTTGAGTATAATCTGTAAGGCGGTAACCGTTAAAGTTCAAATCGCGATTTTCGTGGAAAAAAATGGTATTTTATTTATTTCTTTTTTTTGTATTGTTTCATTTTAAAGGTCATATTTTATTGCGAAAACATTATTGATGGAATAGTGTTGAGTTGATATTGAGTTTTTGTTTTTAGAGTCGTTAGATTTGGTTTGTTGCTCTACGGTCATTTTCTGCATACTTTAGGCTCATTAGACCGGGACCTATAATTTAACGCGGATTCTGAACCCCTCACAAACAGCCATGTCCTCGATAGAATTCGAACCTGAAGCCTGTGGTACCAATGGCCAGAACGCTAGCCGATTGGCCATCAGGCCGCTTCAGAGTCGTCAGGAGCCGAAATAACTGTCATAATTTTCTGAATTTAATGAAGTTGTAACTGTACCTTTTTAAGGATATTATGAATGCATTGAACCAAAAGGTTTCAAATATATTTGTAAGTTATTGGTATTTTTATTTAAAAACACTACTTTTTTTTTCTCTAATTTTGCTCTAAATGACTCGATGTCACTGAGCTATACTTTAAAATAGATATTCTTTTAACTGATTGCTTATATTAAGTATTATACACACGTAAGTAATAATGTATAATATATATTTAATGAATAGTATAGTATACTATATATTTGTAATGGATGTATGCAAGTCAGTGAGATGTGCTTTACATATTTTTAGTAAAAACCCTCAAAAAATGAATTTTTTTAAATCCTTTTTTTGCTAAAATTGAACTAGCTAGAATTGAACTTGAGATAAATTGAGCTAGCTAGCTATTAATTTTGAGCAAATTTGAACTAGCTAGCTAGCCAGAATTCATTCATGCATGTATTTCAATGTTTAGGCTCGTCAAGATTTTATAATCTATTGGAACAATAGCACCTAAAAAAAGTTTACACAAAACAGAATTTAAAAATTTTGGCTCTCTATATGACTTAATTGTATGGACATAACAATCGCTGATAAATTATATCTGCACTCCATTGAGATACAAAATATATATTTTGTACGAAATTCTCTAGAGATATCTAGACAGTCTAAGTCAGGGTTGGGCAAACTACGGCCCGCGGATAGAATTTTAATTTTGCCGGTCCGAGGCAAATCAAAAGAATATATATTTATATATTATATATCCATCTTCTTTTCTACTTTGATTAAACATTATTTTTACAAATCATTATCGAAAGTAAGTTTCCAAATTGAATATCTCACGCCCAGGAAATCAGTGCTATGTTTGCTTCATCTTATAAGTATATGTGAACAAGCGGTTTTCAACTATGAACCTTATTAAATTATTTTTAGAAGTAGACTGACAGATGAGCATTCAGCCTCGTTCCTTAGAATCAGTACATCTCACTTCGAACCTCAGTATAAGGAACTTTTAAAAATGAAATCGCAATTTCACCTCATCTCATTAATATATTTAAATTGTAATGCTTGTAATATATTGTTTAAATTTTTTAAAAATTTATCTTAGTACACCAAACTTCTTTTCTTTTTCAATTCCTTCTATTAGCTCACACTCTCCCTATATAAATCACACTCTTCCTATATATAATCTATTCTCACACTCTCCCTATACTCAAATTTTCAATCGTTCATAAAATTGTTTTTTATTCAACCACTCAAGTTTAAATACATTTTTTTAACTTGTAGTGGAGGACACTGGATGTGAATACAGTTTTTTCAAATATTAATTCAGTACTTAAATTTAATTCATTCATTTTAGTTTTTTTTAGATTTAAGTTGCATGTATCTACCCATAGAGGGCGCCAGATAAGCTTAAAAAAAAAATTAATGAAAATTATTTAGAATGGACTTTCTGTAATAGAGTGAAACAAAAAAGTAGGAATTGACTTACAAAAAAATTTTTTTTTTATATTACTTGTTTCGATTTGTGGCCCGCGACAGAAAAAAGTTTGCCCATTCCTGAGCTAAGTAAGGGACGTGCAGTAGAAATCTCAATTTGTGCTCGGTCCCTCCCTCTAAAGGCGTCGGTTAGGGGGAAGGGGTGTGGAGTGAAACAAGCGTTAATACGACGTTTGTCCCATCAACGGAGCGAAGCAGCCATTTGCATTTAAAAAGTTGGCGAACTGCAAACACAAATGGGGTCTGAACATTTTATTTCGATTTTCAAACGGATAATTTAATCTTTTGATGACGTTTCTATGAGTCTCCCGGCTGCACTTTCTCACCGCCCCTCTTCACTTCACTTCTCAGAGCAGCCAAAGGTCGCGCGCCTCCAAAAAATGGTACGGAATGCGAGAAAACAGAGACACAGATCGGCCAAAAATGTATTGGAATGGTTTACACAATAATTGGTATAGAATACATCTATCAGTTTTTTTTCAATAATTGGTATAGAATACATCTATCAGTTTTTTCAATAATTGGTATAGAATACATCTATCAGTTTTTCAATAATTGGTATAGAATACATGTATCAGTTTTTTCAATAATTGGTATAGAATACATGTATCAGTTTTTCAATAATTGGTATAGAATACATGTATCAGTTTTTTTCAATAGAATACATGGTATCAAGAATACATGTATCAGTTTTTCAATAATTGGTATAGAATACATACATGTATCAGAATACATCTATTTTTTTTCAATAATTGGTATAGAATACATCTATCAGTTTTTTCAATAATTGGTATAGAATACATCTATCAGTTTTTTCAATAATTGGTATAGAATACATGTATCAGTTTTTTCAATAATTGGTATAGAATACATCAATCAGTTTTTTCAATAATTGGTATAGAATACATGTATCAGTTTTTTTCAATAATTATAGAATACATGTATCAGTTTTTTTCAATAATTGGTATAGAATACATGTATCAGTTTTTTCAATAATTGGTATAGAATACAGTTATCAGTTTTTTTTCAATAATTGGTATAGAATACATCTATCAGTTTTTTCAATAATTGGTATAGAATACATCAATCAGTTTTTTCAAGTTCATCCAGTATAGAATACATCAGTTTTTTCAATAGTTAGAATACATCTATAGTATAGAATACATCTATAGTTCATCCAGTATAGAATACATCTATAGTTCATCTAGTATAGAATACATCTATAGTTCATCTAGTATAGAATACATCTATAGTTCATCTAGTATAGAATACGTCTATAGTTCATCTAGTAGAGAATACGTCTATAGTTCATCTAGTATAGAATACATCTATCAGTTTTTTTTCAATAATTAGTATAGAATACATCTATAGTTTATCTAGTATAGAATACATCTATCAGTTTTTTTCAATAATTAGTATAGAATACATCTATAGTTTATCTAGTATAGTATACAACTATTTTTTTTCAATAATGAGTATAGAATACATCTATATTCATTATTGAAAATCACCGGTTTTAACTAAATGAGGAAAATTATAAACTTTTTTTTAATGAACCTATCTTTTCAGTATCATTCACTTTCTGACGCAGATGCAGGTTAGTAAGGATAATAATAAAAAAAAAAATCTCAATGATGCATTTCGTACATAAAAAAAATTATAATTATTGTAATACTTTACGCATAATACATATATTAATGTATATTTTTCAAAATAATGCAGGGATTTTTTTTTACATTATTATGTAAAAATAATACATCGATATACGATTCATCAATTCATATATCATCATATGTGATATCATGTCGATCATGATATCATTCACATATCATCATATGCATATATATATAATATACATCGATATATGATTCATCGATTCATCATATGTATGAATCATATGTACGCTTCATGATTCATGATATGTATGAATCATTCAACGATTTATGATTCATGATTCATCATATGTATGAATTATACACCGATATATGATTCCTGATTCAACATATGTATGAATCATTAATTGATATATGGTTCATACACATGATCCATTTATACATATACACTTATTAATGATCTATTTGCGATATGGATGTTTTTCAAGCAATACATGGATGTTTTTCAAGTAATAAATAATACATCGATGAATGATTCATGTTCACACATTATATGGACGTATTTCACGATACATAATACACGCTTGTTTTTCGCATAATAATGTATATGTCCTTTTTACACAATACTCGGCTATTTTTCACATAAAAACATAATACATCGATGAATGTAACCTTTTTCCATATAATATAATATTAACGTCAAAAAGTCTTCTTCAATATTAAAACAACTATATTTAAATAAAATCATAGGGAAATAACGTTAAGTACAGTTGTAATGTCATTGCTCAAGATGAATGATCATTTGAGAGATAGGATTTACAATTCAATCTTAGTATGAAACAAATAATATTTAAAAAAATTTTTTTTTCAAGTCAATTCCTACCCTTTTTTTCACTCTATTGCAGAAAGTCCTTTATAAATAATTATCATTCATTTTTTAAGTTAGAAAAAAATCTCTCTCTCTCTCTATATATATATATATATAAACACTTTCCATCTCTCTCACTCATTTATTCACGTGTTTCATTTTCCATTTTGTTCCCTCCTTGACTCAGACTGGAACCCAGAGTGAATCTGAAAAAGAAATTTTTTTTCCAGCGATCTACACGCTTCGCCACTGACGGTATTGATTCCTAAATTTATATCCTGCTAAATAACTTGTATAAGAGAAACTTTTTTTCTCCCTATAAAACTTAAATATGAATGAATTAAATTTAATGAACAATACATCGATAATTAATGTTTGAAAAATTAATTATCAACATCCAGTGTCATCCACTACAAGTTTAAAAAAAAATGTATTCGAACTCGAGTGGATGAATAAAAGTACTTTATGAACGATTGAAAATGTGAACAAGATATATATCGCAAGAGAGTGAGCTAATAGAAGGAATTGAAAAACATTAACAATAGAAAATCACTCCATAATGTGTTATTACGACTACAAACCGAAACGAATTTCTAAAAATATTAGTTTTCCCTCAACATACTTGAAGAACACGAGGGGCATTCAAGAGGGGGGCGACGGATACAAACAAAGCAGTATCCTGGGAGAGAAAGGTATTCTTGGAGGGTTTTTAAGGAAAATAAAAATAATTTAAATTTTTAAAATTACACAACATAAAAATAAAAATGAATTGAAAATTGAAACCACTGAAATATTTCCTTCAAAGTTGCTCTGTGCCTCTTTCATGGGACGAGCAGACCTGACAAGGAATCGATCCGTCCCCGTCTGCTTTTTCCAAACTGAATGTTTCTACCATTCCACACAATCGGTGGTCGAACAGCAGGTTGGGCGAAAACAGATTTTCAAGATAATCCTTTAAGATTCTGAATAACATGACTGTGAGATTTTTTTCAATTCCTACTATTAGTTCACACTCTCCGTATATATATATCTTGTTCACACTTTCAATCGCTCACGAAACAATTTTTTATTCATCCACTCGAGTTCAAATGCAGTTTTTTTTTTTTTTTTATCTTGTAGTGGATGACACTGGATGTAAATTTCAAGTATTAATTCATTCATTAAATTTAATTCATTCATTTTAGTTTTTTTTTTTTACATTTAAGTTGCATGTATCTACCAATAGATGGCTCCAGAAGTAAGAGGAAAATTCCGACTTTATTTATAAAGGACTTTTTACAATAGAGAGAAAAAAAAAAAAATAGGAATTGACTTAAAAATATTACTGACTTTTTTTTTTATATTACTTGTTCTAATGCAGCTGGCAATACAGAGACACATAACCTTATGCCATAAGCAAGGACTGCACCGTTGTTGCTCATTGAGTACTACACAGAGGGGCACGTGTAGCTTGAAATAACATTAAGATGAAAGATTGAATTCTGTCTTGTTTCACTGTCTTTGTGTGTGTGTTGAATGTATTGATATACTATATTGAGCTGTTGTTGTTGTATTGCTATGATGTTGTCTAAGATGGTGCTGTTCTCGCCCTAGAGGATCGTCTCCCTGGACATCCCCTGTCGAGTCTGCGGAGATAGAAGCTCAGGAAAACACTACGGGATCTACAGCTGCGACGGTGAGTAGACATTTTCTGCCTTATAGATTTCTCTAGCCTTATAAGATAGTAGTAATAATAATAATAATAATAATAATAAGCTAATGCTTATATTGCATTAGCCTTATAAGTCCTAATCCCCTTAGCTTATAGATTTCCCTAATCATTCAAATCACAATGCTTTAAAAAAAGGAAATGTATTTCCTTGCGTTACTTAACAGTACTTTACTTTTTTTTTTTTTTTTTTTTTTGCCATTTTATTTCTTAGTTACATGTGAGCATCAATTGATATACACAGTCCAGTTCCATTAATGTGACCCCCACCTCCTTTCGACATCAACGTGACATAACCCATCACGAAAGGCAGGTGGCAGCACATTGCAGTGGAGTGCATATAAAGAATTCTACTTAATGCCCCATTCCACACACTCCATTTAAAGCCAGAATATACAAGAGTGTATATTCTGGCTTTTGACAGGTGGTCACAATAATGGACTGGACTGTGTATATATAATTTTTTAATGCCGAAAACTGAAACATGAGCAATTCCTTTTTATGAAAGGATAACACTTCAACTTAGACATCTAATATTTTATAAATGTCCAGGCATTTCTGTGTAAAAGCTGGGAATTTTCTGAAGCTAAAATACGAGGTCGGCTTATAGACAGATCTGTTCATCACATAAAAAACGTAGGTATTTATTCCGTTAGCAGGGCGCCCGTCGCCAAATATTGCCTAAATATTTTTATTCCTTTATTTTATGGGAAAAAAAATGTTTTAAATGAAAATAGTTATTAGTTTTATAAAAATGAGCTATCTTATTTTCGAAATTGTTTATTTATTTATGTTGCATGTGTACATCGTTTAGTCGCCAAAATCTGAAGTAGGCGGAATGTATGCTTGACTAACGGTTTGGTTTGGTTTGTCGCTCTACGGTCATCTCCTTCGCACGAGGGCCAAACAGACCGGGACCTACAGTTTAAAGTGGATTCCGAACTACTAACAAACATCCATGGCACCGCCGGGATTCGAACCCGAAACCTGTGGTATCGAGCGCTAGAGGCTTGACTAACGGAGAAGTGCCTAAACGTACACCACAAATAATGTGAAAATACCGTAACCAATAAGCACATAAAAATAATAATGGGAGAGGAAATTCGTGTTTTGAATGTAATGAATGCAAAAAAAAAAAAAAAAAAAAAAAAAGTTGTACAAGTCCTTCAAGGTCCATTTCAAAAATTTTTCTACGGACGCCAGACACACTATCCCCGCAAAGCTCTACAATCCTATTAGAGCGGGAGCTACGGCTTAAAGTGGATTCCGAACCACTACACACATCCTTCGTTCGAGTTCCGACGGTACCCTGTGGTACCGAGCACCAGACACTCGGCCATCATTCTTGTTAAACTTGAAATAATTGTGTGATTATACACCGGTTAATATAACATTTTTTAAAATCAGGTTTTCCCAAATCATTGATGTTGATGTTGTTTTTAATAATCCCCCTGGTGCAGGAAAGCCTACACCAGGTCCAGAAGACCCCGTCGTAGGCTGTCCATGGCTAAGGGTAACATGCAGCTTCACCTTTAGCGGGAACCACGAGGGCTGAATACTGACTAAACCCTAAACTGACATCACCCTAGGATCCTATTAAACCGATGACCTACGGCTTAAAGTTTATTCCGAACCTCTACAAACATCCATGGCACCGCATGGACTCGAATCCAAACCTGGGGCACCGACCTCCAGATCACTAGACACTCGGCAATTCTAACTCAAATTTCATTAAAAGTTAGTTGCTTTAGTTGTAACAGTGCATAAAATGCGGAATATTTTAATTTTAAGCCGGAAAAAAACTTGATATTCATATATTAAAGAAATAAATAAAATCGAATGAAATTCCTGAACTCCTGGTATTTGTTAATGAAAAAAAGTCGAGTAAGATAAAATGTTCCCTTTACTCAGTAGGTAATAAGTTGGCTCTTATTTATTTATTTATTTCTGGAAAAATTTAAAGCAATTGCCGTTCCCGGGGCTATTTAATAATTGTTAGGCGCGCATAAAAATATTTTCCGGAGGCCACAAGTCCGGAAATGAGGCACTTCCTTTTCCCAAAAAGCACTTCCGGGAAAGGGGGTGGGGGTGGAGGGAGGCTTGTTTATGATTCTTCGAACGAAGCCGGAGCACTTTGTCAAGCAAGAAGTTAATCGAACCTGTTTTTTTTTTTTTTTTTTTTGTGCTCTCTCCCAACTTTATAATTAACGAAACTAACAAGCGTCTAAACGATAAATTCCTCCTGGCAAAAAGCGACCTATCAACTTCGCCCGGGGAAGCCACGTGAGCGGGGGTATCAGCCAATCGGAAAAGGGATCCCCCTTGATGAATAGCCCTGGGGAGGCAGGCTATTTTTCAGCCGGTTGAAGTTAAGGAGAGGGGTAGGGGGTGGGGAGGGATTTTTCCATCTTCGAGTATTATTAGCCAAAATGCTTTTTGGCGCCTCGGCCAATCAGGTGGAGCCGACGGGGGGGGGAGGGAGCGGGGAGGGAGGGAGAAGAATTATTCAGATTAATTTTTCCGCGGTGCCTCTTTCCATGAGATGGTAATTAGAAATCCAGATGCTTTTGCGTTTTGAATGGAAAAGGGGTTCGAGGGGCCGTGCAAAAATTGCCCCGCGCAGATCTCTTTCTTATTTACAGGTTTTCACACTGCAATGCAATTTCTTTCCATGCAGAACCGGTGTTAATAAAATTCGCTGCCAGGCGTAATAATTCAACAAAAGACGTTATTTAATTCCTTCTATTAGCTCACACTCTCCCTATATATATATCTTGTTCCAATTTTCAATCGTACATAAAACACTTTCTATTCATCCACTCAACATTTTTTTTTTTTTTTTTTTTTTGAACTTGTAGTGGATGACACTGGATGTTAATGCAGTTTTTGTCAAATATTAATTCATTCATTAAATTTAGTTAATTCATTTTAGTTTTTTTAGATTTAAGTTGCATATAGATGGGGCCAGATAAACTTAAAAAAAAAAAGGAATGATAATTATTTATAAAGGACTTTCTGCAATAGAGTGAAAAAAAGTAGGAATTGACTGTAAATTTTTTTTTATATTACTTGTTTTATTTATAAGTTTTATTTGCAATGTAATTTATTTTCAGGCAGAACCGGTATCGATCCCCTGCGCAATAAAATACTGCCAAGCGTAATATATTTTATAATTCAACAAAAGACGTTATTTTTCATTTAGCTATTATTTTTTTTTTTCAAAATCTCTTTATTTATTCTTCCAAATTGATTTCATCGCCTTACATCTAATCCCCTCTGGACACAATGCACTTATGCCAACGCTTTTTCCAATCTTCAATGCATGCTAAGAAGTCAACGGCAGGGATGGCCTTCAAAGTTCGCGCCTATTCACGTTGAAAAAAACGGTGTCCCCGGAGTGGTCTTTTGAGTTTAGGAATAGCCAGAAGTCGCACGGTGTGCATACGGTGGTTGTGGAACAATATGGGTTTCATTTTTGGCGAAAAAGTCACGAAGAATCAATGCAGTGTGAGTTGGCGCCTTCACTGTTTTCGGTACCAATCAAGATTTGACGCATTTAAGGCTCAAAACATGTTTTGAAATTCCAACATCAGCAGCAAGGTCTCTAATTATAAATCGACTGTTTGCCAGCACCAAATCTTTCATTTTTTCGACGTGAGCTTCGTCGGTTGAGTTTTTATGGTCTCCAATACGTTCTCTGCCCTCTATGAACTGTTTATACCACTTGTAAACATTTCTTTCCGATATAGGATATATCACCGAATGCCTTCTGCAACATTCTATACGTTTCAGCAAACAAAATTGAATGCAAGTTCTTGGCTTACTCAATTCAGACATTTCAAAATTGCCGAAATCTGTTTTAGCGTCTCACAAAGCCAAGCGTAACTCAAACACTCATGAATATTTTGACGTCAAATTTCTCACAGATGTCAAGGATAGTACCAGCAACCTAAAAAAGAAAAAAATTGAAATTCCGTAATCCCCGGGAATTTTAAATTGAAAATTGTTCTTACATTTTACACACAGTAGTAAGGTACAGATGGTTACGGTGCAACGGATGGCCGATACATCGAATTATAAAGCTTGTTCGTAAGCTTAACAATTGAGTTTCAGTTTCAGTGCAAGGACTGGCAACTGGCGTACCGATTACGGAGTACTCATGGGGATAGAGTCCATAACCTCCTCATCTTAATTCATATATAAAATTTGCTATTTTAATTGGCTGCTTAAATGTTTGTGTGAGATACAAGATAAAGTTTCAAAAAATTAAAAATGGTGCTCGTAAAAATTAAACAATACTAAAAAAAAATAAATAAAAGTAAGATAAAAAATAAAAAAGGTAAAATTAAAATAAAGGAATTTAAGTTCGGTACAATTAGGGTCAGTGCAAGGAGTTGCAGCTTCAGATGCAGTTTGTAAGCAATACTCATTACAAACTGCATTTGATGCACGCCGTAAATAATAAATAAATAAAATATTTCCAATTCGAATAATTTACCTTAAGTTTCTTAATAATGAGAATCAACGAAATATCAATGTTTTTTGGAAAGTTGTGATCCTTTATTTTTTAGGATGTCAGGATCAAACAAAGAAATTAAAGTGCTACTATCTACGACAGAGATTTTGGTGTGACATTTATTGACGAGTTACTGAAGTGTTTTCTGCAGATCGTCTTTAAGTCGTACATCAGATGATTGTTTCTTATAAAGCACGGAACATATTATACTGCTGTGACAGAGTTAGTGTGCATTGAATCCGAAATGGCCAAATTGTTGATAGTGGATCTGTTCCCATTGAGCATTGTTGGTAATGTCTTTGTATGGACTTGCTGATAAAGAATGATTCGAATTGGGAGCTATAAGGAAACAGATGTGGCAATTTTATGAAGTTAGATTGTAAAAGGCAAAAGTAATCTTCGATCCAAAATTCGATGATACAGTTGTATCATACTAATTTAAACTATACTAATTTAATTGCAATTTATTTAATTGCATTTTAATTGAAATTTATACTATACTAATTTAATTGCATTGATCTATTGCCCAGGAATGGTATTCCTAAATGCAGTGTCGGATTATCGGAATTGAGTGTTCAAATGCAGGGCTGTCTGTGGTCTGTTGGCGGGATACATAAGTGGTACATGAGGCCCACTGATTCAGCAAAGAAGTCCGCTATTCAATTTATTGCAGCAGAGATGGATACAAATGAAAGCGAATTTCTAGTGATGTCATAAAATGATGTGGACGACTTCGGTTGTTTACTGATGGGAAAAAGTATACGAGATGTGAAGTCTGGATTTTAAGCCAACCGGCCTTGCCACTCAAAATGTTATAACGTGCATGACTTTCAACAAACTTGTTTATGCATTGTTGAAAAATCATGTAACTACAAAACAAGCTATTCTCACGATTTTTCGTGAAATGAGCATTAGAATGCTTTATGCAATTCAGCAGGAAAATAAAAGTTGGATGAGCGCACTTCAATGAACTCATTATTTGAGTGGCAATGGCGATTTTACTTCACGACGAATGTAACTACACAAGCCCACTTAAAAATTCTTTAATGAATGGAAAAAGTTGCAAACTTCCTTATTTAAAGACAGTCAATATAAAAAGAATGGTAGTTTCCTGAGTCCTGCATTTTTTAAACAGAAATTTAAAATTAATACATCCTTTTCAAAATCACATCTGTGCAGTAAATGACTATCTTCACTGCAACATTTAATAAGCTGAAAGTCAAGTTTTTATGCAATTACATTTGTTTAAATGCTTTACAAGATATAATGTTTTTTTTTTCCTATCATTAAATGCTTTTTGCAAGTGGCACACATTATCAATAAATGAATAGACATAATGATCAAATTGTTAACAAATTCAAAACAATTTATAAATGGGGGACATCAGTCCATCTATTTCCTTTGGAAAATACTGATGGTCAACCTTGATAATACTGATAATACTTGTCAACCTTGAACGTGATTACTTATCACGTTCAAGGTTGACAAGTTTTATTCACACATTCCATAAATCCCTCAATATAGGATATTCCCCCTAAAAAAATTTCCATACATTTATGTTGACAGAAAAAAATTCTATTTGAAGTTCATGTAATAATTCTTGAACGGCGTCTTGTCAATATGAGGTTATTAAATAAAACCCTTGTGGTAGCTATGGCTTTTAAATCGGAAAATAACACCGAAGCCATTTTCTTTGGATTGCACTACACGTGCAAGATTTCATGCACGTATAGTGCATGAAATCTACACTTAACTATTCTAAAACCCATATTGCATGGGCTCATTTTGTCATTTCATGTATGAAGCAAAGCGGCATGACCTCTAGGACAATAAGCTGACGTTGCTCATGACATTCTGCAAACTTGTTTGAAGCAAGAAGGAAATTATGTTGTAAACCGCACTATGAAGTGGAGGATCAAATGCTTCATGTAATGGGGGATAAAAGTTGGATGGGCTCCTTTTTTGAGTGGCAATGGCCGGCAACTGGCGTACCGATGACGGAGTACTCATGGGGATAGACCCCTTAACCTCCTCGTCTTAATACATAGATAAAATTACAATTATAGGCTGCATTAGGTTAGTATAAGGTAAAAATAAATTTTTCTAAATATTAAAAATGGTACACTAAAAAAATAAAATAAAAAAAAAAAAAACACTAAAAATAAATAAAAATAAGATAAAAAATAAAAATTTAAAATTAAAGTTAAAAAGAATTCAAATTAAAAATTCGGTACAATGAGGGGCTCGTTGTCAAAACCATAAAACTATTGATCGACATATATATTATATGTCGGAGTTGAAACCTGTGGTACCGAGCGCCAGAGCGCTAGCCACTTGGCCATTCAGGCCCCTATACTGAGATACTACGAATAGAAATTGAACTACCTGGATACTATACCAGGAATGGGTACTTGTAAGGTATGCGAGGTTTCTGTATACCTCAACGTCGAGAATTAGGGGTCATGCAGTTGAGCAACGGGAGGATGAAAGTTGGCTGGACTCCTTTTTAAGTGGCAATGACTGACGATCGGCCGATTACGGAGTAACTATGGGAATAGACCCCTCAACCTCCTCTTAATAATAAATAGTTTCTTAGTCAAGTCTTAATTCATAGATAAAAATTTGCGATTGTTAATTGGTTGCTTTAGGTTAGTTATGTTCATAAAAAATAAAGTTTCTAGAAATTAAAAATGGTACTCGTAAAAATTAAGAAATACAAAAGAAATAAATAAAAGTAAGATAAAAAAATAAAAGTTAAAATTAAAAGAATTTTAAGTTAAAATTCGGTTCAATGAGGGATCCGTTGTCGAAGCCATAAAACTATTGAAGAATGATATAAAAATTGTGATTGCTGAACGTGTGGGAACCCTAACGATGATCTGAAAAATAAAGCTTTAATAGCACACCTCCCCCTCTTCCCCCAAAAAAAAGGCCGTTCTCAGAACCAAAGTTTTGGTATTTTATTTTATTTATTTATTCATTTTTTGATAATTTTTCTTAATCCTTTTATTTTTCACAAAAAAGGGTAAAAAATAAAATAAAATAAAACCTAACAGTGTCACTAGTGGGCAAAAAGAATCAAGGTGCAGATCGTAGCTGAATAGCGAATGGAGCTGGGTTTAGATTCGAACCTTTGACCTTGCGGAGTGGCAGCGGCACTCTACTTCACGTTGAAGGCAACGTCTGATGGATAAATTTGTAGATCTTCCCTCTTGCAGCGCGCAGGGTAGCATTTTATCCTAAAGACTTTGTTGTTAGAATATAAATTAACTCTGCTCTAACTAGAAGAGCTCTTTTCAGATTCTTTCCGAAACTTCCCATTTTAATTTAAATGCTCTTCAGAGCTCCACATCCGTATCGAACATTGACGTTCTTTAATAGACACGAATCGGTTCATCCGGGTCATTATACAGAGCCACCCAATCTCGGCAGCCCCTTTAAAATAGTTTTATTTTAAAATTTTGACTCAATTAGCGCACGCACTTCGTCGGCCTCCCCCTTAGAACGGGAGGATCGCGTGCATGGCCCGGGGCGCAATTGTTACTTTAATTGCGCCCCAAGTTTTGCGAGAGCCCAAAGGGTGATCCCCTCTTCTCGCACCCCCTATCAAAACAACCCTGCAGTGGGATTTTCCAATTCTCGTGCTTAATTTGCTCTGCGATTGGTTCTCGCAGAAAAGAACCATCCACCTGCCGGAATTCCGGCTTCCAGGAATGGGGGTGGGGGGAGGTGGGCTTGTCCTGGAAAAATAAAGAATCTTCCGAATGTTTCTGTTTAAGATGTTGTAAAGGTTAGTTTGGTTTGATTTGTCGCTCTACGGTCATCTTGTGCACATTTTTAGTCTAAACAGACCGGGACCTACAGTTTAAAGTGGATTAAGAGCCACTCACACAAATCCATGGCACCGCCGGGACTCGAACTCGAAACCTGTGGTACCGAGCGCCAGAGCGCTAGCCACTCGGCCATTCAGGCCCCGTTGTTAAGGTTAGTTTGGTGCATGGGGCGTACACTGAGATACTACGAATAGAAATCGAACTACCTGGATACTGTGCCAGGGACAGGAACTTGTACATTTTGCGAGGTTTCTTTGTACCTCAACGTCGAGAATTGGGGGAGGTGGGAGGATCCCTATAGGATCACCCCACAGGAAGCAAAGATAAAAATGAAATAAAAAAATATAAAGGTAGTTTTTTTTTTTTCTAATGCAGCTGGCAAACACTTAGACAGTCGTTTTATTCCTTAATGGAAGCGCGCTGCACCGACGTTACTCACTACCCAGGGGCACGTGTAGCTTGAAGATAAGCTACGGACGCGTAAAACTACCCCTGCAGCGCTCTACGATCCTATTAGACTGGGACCTATGGTTTAAAGTGGATTCGAACCACTACAGACATTCATGGCAACACCCGGACACGAACCCCCTGTGACACCGAGCGCCAGAGTATATCTTGGATCTTGTAGACGGTTTGGTTTGGTTCGGTTCGTCGATCTACGGTCATTTTTTGCACTTTTTAGGCTCATTAGACCGGATCCAACAGTTTAGGGTGGATTCGAACCACTCACACACATCCATGCCACCGCCAGGATTTGAATCTGAAGCCCGTGTTACCAATGGTCAATTGGCCACCAGGGCACCATCCCACAGGAGGCAAAAATAAAAATGAAATAAAAATATGTGGGTAGTAAAAATAGGGCAGTTTGTTAATAGATGCGAGGAACAATTCAACCCACTCAGAGATAATTTCCTCAGCTTTTTCCAAATACATTGCAATTTGAACACTCGTAGAAACATATGGAGTTTAGCAACCTCCTCCTTCAAGTCCAAAAGCAGGTTTTCCAGATTTCAAATATACAATAACTGCAATGAAGTCATTTGGCAATAATTCACACCAGGTTTTGTATAATACTATGCACTTCTTTCATTTACATCTTCTTTCATTATTTGCATTTGTGATAGTTACGATCCACGTGGATTACATCCTGTAATGATTGACACTGTAGAATCCAGATGCTGATTGAGCTTTGTGGTCACTTTTGGAGCAGTTGTTCGCTTTTGAGACATCACAATCCGCTTCAATACCCGTCGGTCTCTTTCACTGAGCTTCTCTTTCCGTCCACTCTTTTGCTTTGCCGAGCTTGTCTTACCACGCTGTGTGTATGCTGTCATGACTTTAGGCACCGTACCTCTAGAAACGCCTAAAAGTTGGGATGTTTCGTTTACACTTGCTCCAGCTAGACGGGCTCCTACAGTTCGGCCTATTTGAAAATCTGAAAGGTCCGACATTTGACGCGTTTGAAATAAATCCAAGATATACAGAACTTCAATAAAGCTACCACATACTACCTGAATATATACTATTTTCTTTAAAAAAACTATTTTACCTAACTATACCATTTCTATTTTTTAAAAAAACTGGTAGCTATTATTATATTTTAATGCTTACGAAGCACATTCAAAAATGTCACTTTTATTCACAGCTGTTTCCATTATTTTAATAGCCAATCTATGTCTTTTGAATAAACGCAATCTTTGAAACTCATTTAAAGAACTCAGCTTCATTTAAAGAGTGCTTAATACTTTTCAGAGTCAATATTGATTTAATTGTTTTGAAAAAACGATTACACTCTATCAATATTTACCTCTCTGGAAGAATTGCCTGGACTCGCGTCTGCGTGTTGGAAATCAATCAGAAATTTCATATCATTTCTGGGAGAGCAGAAAAATGTTCTTCTCTTTTGGGGATGTGAGAAAGAAATATCTCCGCCATCTGCCCCCGCGCGGACACATTACAAAGTTTTTATAAGTGTAATTGGCAACGCGCAGGTAAACAGACGATTGCATTCCACACGGCACAGTGCACAAAAAAGGAAGGCGTTCGACGAACTACTTTCTTTATTCTTTTTTGCATCGTGTTTTGCCCGAACAGAACCCTTCGTGTAATTTATTATGATTTTTTTACCCTCCATTCTCTGTTTGGAGGTAAATAAAGAAAAATGTTAATTTGCATTTAAAAAAAAACTAGAAGGGAAAGGAAAAGGTTTTGCATTGAGTTCTTTTTATCTTTTTTTTTTTCTTTTACATTCAATTTGTTTCCTTCAAATAGGTAATGGGCGCTATTAAATGATAAAGAAGAATGATAGCCTTGGAGCTTATTAATTAGATTTTCGAAAAAGCGTTTCCGTAAAAAGTTACTCAAAGGGCTACAATAAAAACAGATTGTTACATATAAACTGATAAAGAACTCATAGAAAGTTTCACATAAATACCTAAAAAAATAGGGTAGCAAATGGATGCTATTTTTTATGAATCGAAATAAAGCCAATAAACATGCAGCAGAAAAACAAACGCATCATCTGATAAAGTGCTTTTATTTTCTTTCTGATATGCTTATTTTCATTAAACAATAATAAAGATTTTTTTCCCCCTTATCCCACTTGATAGACAGCAACATCTAGACCCGTGTGATCTCATGGAAGGAAAAGGGGAGGGTTTCAGCTTCTGTTGTGATGGAGCACCCTTAGATACTCCATCACAAAAGATTCGTATCCTTATTTTCGTATCGTATGGGAAAAAACCCCCTAGGTAGACCTACTCACGAGACAACATGCTGAACATCCCCAAAGCCACCGAGTCTCCTCGTTTTTTGAAATAGTGCGACAACAAACCCGCCAGCGGATGGAACCTTCCGTAATAATGTTCACTAACAGCGCACGTTGCCGCTGAGTCATGACTCGGTCATTTTTTTTAATTCATGGATATGGTTTGTACAATAAAAATTTTATGTTTTCCATGTGATGCTGCTTAACAGAAAAGGTCTATTTGAACACTTCCCATACGATCAGGCGAGGTTTGAACATTAGTAACAAGCTTAGAACAAGCTCTTTAGTAAAATGTGTGCAAGTGTTCAAATTTCAACCGCTTCTTACTTAGGCCCATTGTTTTTGTTAAATAGTTAATATTTAAGAAGTCGTTTTCTTATGAAATGTCAATTTCAAGATGGCGCCAAAATGTAGTAACTACTGTAGCTTTATTAAATATTCATTGTTATTGAAGATGGCCTATACGATGTCATCGATGAGTTAGAAAAATAGAAGAGAAAGCTGAATTTACTAGTAAATTTATAATTTGTTTCTTAGAAATTAAAATTTTCATTTTTTTTTTGTGCAATACTTTTTATTTTTAACTTTCTCTTTTTTTATATTTATATAATTGCACAAAATAAGTGCAATGTAAAAAATTTAATAAAACAACTAATGCATGGAATTTCGACTTCAAATACCTTTTTTTTTTTTTTTTTATCATTTATTGTTTAGTATGACTAATAAATGAGCTTTCATAATAGATTCCGCTTTACTTTGTTGAACTCTTCGTAAATCAAACGAATATTTCCCATAAGAAATAAAGGGGAGGGATTAACACATTCCAATGAAAGAAAAGTCCTATTGCTATTGGCATGATATGCATTCACGAGGTTGTATAAAATAATTTAAACACTGCTTGTTGTTGTTGTTATCGTGTCCATGGATTTAAAACATAAATATCAAAGTTAGATCCAGTCAAAAGTCTTCTCGATAGCGGCCGCAAGCAACGGCGCCGCTTCACTCTACAGGACTTCTCTTAAGTTGGCCTCCATTGGCCCCCTACCCAATTGCAAAACATGGGGAGTGAGTGCTAGGCACTCTAGAATGTGCTTGGGTGTCAGGAAAGCGTTGCGGCAAGGGGATGTATTCCCTGGTCTCGTCCGGGAGAATCTTTATGCCTCTGTAATGATTAGTTCTGAGTCTGAAAACACTGCTTACTATTAAAGTAAAATACAAAAGCAGGGAGAGGAAATGCATATATAAATGACGATTCATTCAATTTAATTATTTGTTTCTTTTCTTTCGCTTGTAACTAGTTCAAAATTTACTAAAAATCTTTCCCAAAGAAATTTGTTCCCGACTTCTCTTCAGGATGTTTCGGAGATGTGACCTTGTCTGAAATGTCCAGACAAGGTCACATCTCGAATATATTCTGTTTGTTTATACTGTACGTCTGCGCAGTTTTTGACAGCCTTCAGTCTGGCAAACATTTTGAGGTATAAGAATGTTATACGACCTTTGTTTAAATGAAAATCAAAACTGTTCGTGTCTAAAAGGTCATATATCACAAAGAACCGTTTCCAAAAAAGGCATTTATCAAGTAAGGTCTACTACAAAGCGGATGCATATCAAGTAAGATCTTTTCCAAACAAAAACGTACATAAAGTTAGACGTATTTCAAAGATGACGTATATCGAAATACCGTAGTTAACATAAATTTACCGCTTTGAAAACTATGGCTGTTTTCAGAGAATTATGTCATGATATATACGATATGTAATAGTAATGTAGTCACGTTTAATTTCACTTGGCAACACTGACGATCTGCGAATTGAGTATCTGAATCGAGTTCTACTAATGTGTCCAAAAAATAAGACAATCAATTTAAATTTAAAATTCCCGGGGCTTATGGAATTTAATTTTTTTTTTTTCTTTTTAGGTCGTTGGCACTGTCCTTGACATCTGTGTGAAATTTTACGTCAAAATATTCATTAGTGCTTGAGTTCTGGCTATTCCCTAAACTCAAAAGACCTCTCTGGGGACACCGCTTTGAGTCGATTGAAGAAACATTTCAAAAATCGCCGGAATCCGTTTTAGCGTCTCACAAAGAGCTAAGCGTAGCTCAAGCACTAATGCATATTTTGACGTGAAATTTCACACAGATGTCAAGGACAGTGCCAACAACCTAAAAAAGAAAAAAAAAATTGTAATACCATATGCCAGGGAAATGTAAACTGAAAACTGGTCTTACTTTTGGACACAGTATTACTCTCACTTTCTAGATTTCTGAAAGATCGAGAGTGCTGTGATTTCATTTTCTGTGTTCCTTCTTTCGCAGGCTGCTCAGGGTTCTTCAAGCGCAGCATCCACCGCAACCGCGTGTACACGTGCAAGGCGCAGGGGGACCTGAAGGGCAAGTGCCCTATCGACAAGACCCACAGGAACCAGTGCAGGGCGTGCAGGCTCAGGAAGTGCTTCGAGGGCGTGCATGAACAAGGACGGTGAGTTTGTCCCAATTTCATTTGTACAGTAGCTTTCTTTTTTTCTTATTCTGTGTGTTAAAGCATACCCAAATATGCGAATACAGTGGGAAACACTACAGTTCTTCAATTGGAAGATTCATCTGGGAGGAGTTTCCAGACAGGATGCTTTCTTTAAGTGTTGGTGGTCGAAAAAGGCATTTCAAGTAGGTTGCATTGCTTGCTACACACACAGTCATATATATAATTATATACCATCCTCACTTCTTGTTAAACTTCAAATAACTATGCGATTAGACACCGGATAATCCTGACCTGGGCGTGGCGGATGGGTTTCCCTTTCTTTAAATTTTTAAAGCAGGTTTTCCAAATCATTGATGGCTGATGATATTAAAAATTTCACTAAAACATTAATCATATTTATAATTAGTTGCTTTAAACGTAACTATGCCTAATATTCTTTATTTTTAAGCTGAAAAGAACTTATAATTCAAGTCCCTCTTTCAAAATGTTGTCAAAAAGTACCACCCGTCAAAATGAGTTCGAATATGAACTGAAGCTGCTTGAAGAAGGGGAAATGGTATATCATCAAAAAAAAGTTCCGCCGATTTTCCCCATCCATTTGGCCGTGGTGGATGGGATTTTCACTTACAGTGTCACAACTGTTGTATGACTTGGAAGTCCTTTTTTTCCGTCCAAATACCGAGACAATCAAGCCCATTGAACTCTACAGTTGGCTTAATGTGCGACTCATGCAAAAATACGTTGTCATTTCGATTCAAGCTATCACTGACAGCCGAATTTACTTTCTTTATACCGCTTACGGCGCCATCTATTAACACACTTTGGAGCTGTTTTTTGATGCCGTATCGTTTCCTCCTTCTTCAGTATCTTCAGTTCACATTTGAACTCATTGTGACGAGTGTGTTTCTTTCTTTCTTTCTTTTTTTTTTTTTTTTTTTACACCTTTATGAAAGTGGAATTATAATTACCCTGTATATAGACATAGATATTTTTATATAGGGGTTATCCTTCATTACGTTATTCGCTCAAAGTATTTTTAGAATAATTTGGACGCAGTCTATTATGTTTTTCATGATCGATCTTTGGTAACGTTGAACCTGCTACATATTTCTAATTAACTGGATGAATTCGGTTAATGAGCTAGAGCATTTAATATAAATATGTAATACAAGAACATGAGTATCAAAATAATAAGTAAGCAGTTTTACTACAACCGTCACGACCACCCCAATGGTAGAGCAAAAGAAAGCTAATTGAAAAAGAGAAGAGAGCTTTTTCGCGACTCCCTACGAAGTCTTCGAAGCGCAAAAATAAATCCAAGAAACCATTACCCAGAACGAAGAAAAACACCGAGAAAGACACGAAAATGTCAAGAACTAGCAAAAAAGAGGGGGACTTTCTTCCATCTCGCGCCACCCCCTAAGCAAACGATGACATTTTCACTCAACCCTTTTTCGCGGAAAGTCGTCTGCAGTTAAGAAAACACACCCGCGAGGAAAAATTACCCCTCTTTCTTTTAGTATTTTGATAGTCCAATAAACCGGCCTCATTTCTGGCTTGATAACAGCCGATGAAGACTATCATGCCAATTTGTACAGCTTTGAGCTTCGCTTGTTTCGAAAGTAATTGGGTTTCTTGCTTCTTTTTTTTTTTTTTTCGTTCTGTTTCTGCTTTTTCTCTCGATTTTAAAAAACAATTCCCATTTGGTTCCGATTATTTAAATTGATTTTGGTTTTATGTTTCGCTTTAGTTTTGTAGCGGGAAAGAAGAAGAATTTTATTATGAATTCATTTTAATTCATAAGCTGCGCTGCGTGTCTTTTATGCTTTCTTTTAATGGGAAATTGTTTTTCTTTTTCATTCAATTCCTTCTATTAGCTCACACTCTCCCTCTTTATATCTTGTTCACATTTTCAATCGTTCATGAAAATACTCTTTATTCATCCACTCGAGTTCAAATACATCTTTTTTTTTTTAAACTTATAGTGGATGACGCTGGATGTGAATACAGTTTTATTCAAATATTAGTTCATTCATTAAATTCAATTAACTCATTTTAGTTTTTTAGAATTAAGTTGCATATATATCTACTCATAGAGGGCGCCAGATAAGCTTTAAAAAATGAATGAAAAATATCTATAAAGGACTTTCTGCAATAGAATGAAAAAAAAAGTAGGAATTGACTTAAATTTTTTTTTTTTTTATATTACTTGTTTACATTTTCTCACTTACAGCAATAGGGTCCTCGCAATTCATTTTATACATTTATTTTTTACAGTGTAAATGATAGGGTAACGAATTATATATAATAAATAATGAGAAACAAGCAATGCTGGGATTGGCTGAGGTCGCAAGCCTGCGACTTACAGGAGGACCCCACAATAGATGTTGCATTATTTATTTCATTTAAATGCGGCATGTATATATAAATAAGGAGATAATACTATAAGTAAGTAAAGAATTTAATTTAATGAATCGCATTGCATAAAGAATTATCGTTATCCATGAATTATGTGCTACAAAAAATCTTAAAATTTCGGCACTGATTCTATGCCACTGCGTACGATCTGATTTTTATTATGGTGATTTTTTTTAAATTTGACATCATTTAGAACTATGAACTATGGTCATTTTTGATATCTGCGGTGACTTAGAACTATGCACCATGGGGATTTCTTTTTATCTGTGTTGATTTAGAACTATGCACCATGGTGATTTTTTCTATTTGTGGGATTTAGAACTATGCACTCTTCTTTTTGTCATAAGTATTCACATATTGTTTTAATCAGAAATATTTCCGTAAAGTTAAAAATTATCCATTATTTTTTCAATTTTAATAAAAAATATGCATTGGATCATTATCGTTTATCATTGAATGCAAGATCAATGGTGCATGATGTATCGTTCACTTTTTGCATGCAGTATAAGTTGACAAATCGCTCGCTGCCCGAAATTCTCGTAGCTTCCATTTCAAGAGTAAACTGATAACCCTACTGCAATCCTACGCTCGAACTCAAAAACCTATTTCTAGCACAAAAACATCATCCAGCTGTATGTGGAAGCAGCTGGATCTCAGCCTATCCAGCTGAGTTCAGAATCTCACGTTATAAGCATGGAAACAACTATCTTTTAAGATCTCAAAAACCTTAATTGCCGTTTTAGTTCAGAATTTTAACTTTTTTTTGTATTTTTGTTCTCATTTTCTCGATGGTTTCGGAACAATTTCTGTTTAATGTATGCGTAATGCAAGTGAATGGTACGCGTTTCACATATTCTTTTAAGTGTTTCCGCAAAATTAGAAGTTACGCATTTTTTCATTTTTTTTTTTTTTTCCAGTTTTAATAAAAAAAAAAAAAAAAAAAAAAATGCATGTATGCATCCTAAATTACGTGTTCTTCAACGTATTGAAATCCAATATAACATATCCAAAAATATATCAAATTTCCATAAAAACATTATTTAAAAATTTTGACTCTGAACAGGGTCGGTCATTATTATGTTTAACATAATAATTATATTAACTAAATAATTAATTATTATAGTTTGGATTTTAATAATAAGCAGCAAAACAAAAAATAAATTATTTTCCAAAGACATTTTTGTGCATTGTTCCTCCACTGTTTTACATAAAGTTGCAAATAATATCCTGTCTGCTGGAATGTCAGTTATAGATTAGCAGATACTCTCGAAAATTTACTACTGTGTCCAAAAAGTAAGACTGGTTTTCAATTTAAATTTCCCGAGCATACGGTATTTGATTTTTTTTTTTTTTCTTTTTAGTTTGCCGGCACTGTCCTTGATATCTGTGTGAAATTTTACGTCAAATTTCGACTGTTGAGGAGGAGAGTCGACCGGAGGGCTCTTCGTCTTCAACGCGTTCTCTGCCCTCTTTGAACCGTTTTTACCACTTCTAAGCATTTCTTTCCGATATAGGAATGCTCACCGAATGCCTTCTGTAACATTCTATACATTTCCGCAAACAAAATTGAATGCAAGTTCTTTGCTCACTTAATTCAGACATTTCGGAAATCGCCGGAATCACTGTCAGCGTATCACAAAGCCAAGCGTAACTCTAAACACTAATGAATATTTCGACGTGAAATTTCACACAGATGTCAAGGACAGTGCCGGAACTAAAAAGAAAAACAAATTGAAATACCATATGCCCGGGAAATTTAAATTGAAAACTAGTCTTACTTTTTGGACACAGTAGTATTCTGGATTTTCCACAAAACTCATTTAATATTCAGAAGTACTTAACATAAAAGCATCCTTTTTGCATTTCACTTGAGCCAATAAACAAAACCCAGGAATCCTGTTTGTCGAGGGTATCTTGCCCAACACTACTAAAACAGTTGTAATGAATGAGTCAGCAACTCTAAGGGAAGGGAGGGGAGGGGGCATCGAGACATCCTTCAGCATCATCCTTATTCTGATCCCTTGTTCTCTCTCTCTCCGAAACCGATCAGACGATCACCCCCTGCAACACCGGCGACCCCTTCAAAAAACACCCACAGCTGTTTTCCGCCCTGGTTGAAGAAAGACTTCAAAGAAGAAGCAAAAAAAAAAAAAAAAGCACAGAAAATCCTGCTGGCTTTACCAAAAGATTTAATACCGAATTGATTTTCCTACCCCTACCCCCTCGCCCTCAGAGCACTTCCCCCATAACTATCATAGAGCAAGTAGCCTAGAAGTGAAGCAAATAAGACGAGAGCACAGAAAAAAAAGAAGAAAAAAATAAAGAGTGATCCCGAACTGTAGTGCCTCGTAGGGCAGAAGAGCAAAAAGATTTCCGATACCGCCCCCCATCCAATCGGATGGATCAGGTTGCGTCAGTCCCCGGATGTGTTAAGTACTGGGTACTTGTGTGTGCCTACCCTCTCATCCCTCGGCCTTACTGCCTGTTTACTTTGATAAAAGGGACCCTGCTTGGCAGAGGGGCGTCGGGGAAAGGAAAGGCTGCGCATGCTCCTGCAAAAGGTGATTGCAAAAATTATATAATTTCTGTACATTGCAGTTTGTAAGTGTGCTTTTATTTGTTCATTTTCTTTAAATGTCTAGCATAAATTATTATTATAAATGCTTATACCCCGGAGTGGTTTATTATTTTTTTCCCCCTCTGAAATACTTTTTTTCTTCTACGTTATATAGTTATGGTCTAAATTATTTTTAACTTCAATTCCTATATTTTTAGTTTGCCATAAGGGAATAAGTTATAATTATGATTTTCGTTCTTGTTTTTTATTAAGTCTGATTAATAAACAAGTAATATAAAAAAAAATTTTTAAAGTCAATTCCTCCTTTTTTTTTTCACTCTATTGCAGAAAATTTCTTTATAAATAATTTTCAATCATTTTTTTAAGTTTATCTGGCGCCATCTATTGATAGATACATGCAACTTAAATCTAAAAATAAAACTAAAATGAATGAATTAAATTTAATTACTGGATTAATATTTGAAACAAACTGTGTCAACATCCAGTGTCATCCATTGTAAGTTCGAAAAAAAAAATGTATTCGAACTCGAGTGGATGAATAAGAAGTATTTTATGAACGATTTTAAATTTGAACAAGATATGTATAGGGAAAGTGTGAGCTAATAGAAGGAATTGAAAATTTATGTATATTTCAGTTTGTACGGGTGCTTTTTATTTGTTTGTTTCCTTTAAATGTATAGCTTAAACTCTTATTATAAATGCTTATAATAAGAGTGGCTTATTATTATTTTTTTCTGAAGTTTTTTTTTTTTTTTTTTTTTTTTATCTCTTTTAATTTAGTATGTAACCGAAAATAAGATATAAGTTCTTTTTATTCGTACTCCTAAATTCATATTATTTATGAATTCTCGTTCTTTTCTTTCAATAAATTCGTTCTTCTTTTATTTCAATTAGCTCACTCTCTCTATAGGTATATATAGGGATCCACCACATTCAACTTATTGCTTCACTGCCCAATACAGAAACGTTTTTCAATTCCTTCTACTAGCTCACACTCTCCCTCTATATATCTTGTTCACATTTTCATTCGTTCATGAAATACTTTTTATCCGTCTACTCAAGTTCAAGTACTTTTTTTTTTTTTTTGAACTTGTAGTGGATGACACTGAATGTGAATACAGTTTTTTTCAAATATTAATTCAGTAATTAAATGTAATTCATTAATTTTAGTTTTTTTTTAGATTTAAGTTGCCTATATCTACCCATAGATGGCGCTGATAAACTTAAAAAATGAATTAAAATTATTTATAAAGAACTTTCTGCAATTTAGTGAAAAAAGTAGGAAATGACTTTACTTTTTTTTTTTTAAAATTATTTGTTTGTTTATTTACTTTAAATGTATAGCGTAAGCTATTAATATAATGCTTACAAGATGGAGTGGCTTATTTTATTTTTTTTTTCCTCTCTGAATTTTTTTTTTATCTCCTTTTAATTTAGTATGCAACCAAAAATCAGATATAAGTTATTTTTATTCATATTTTTAAATTCAAATTATTTATGAATTCTTTTTTTTTTTTTTCTTTCATAAATTCTTTCTATTGTTCTTCATTTTATATTCGCAAAATCGCCTGCTTTCAACGACAATTTTTTAATATTCGTGAAGAAATAAAATAATTTAAAGGCTAAATAAATTAAGACTTTGTACAGAAAAATTTAAAACAATAAAACTGATAAGCCATTTTTTTTTTTTTTTTTTTTTTCTGAATTCATTATGGTTCTTATCTGGCAAGTTATCGATAATCAGAAAATAATTTTTTAAACTTTTTATTTGAATTAAAAGTGTCATAAATTAGCTAAAGAATAGATAAAACCTTCCTAAATTCCTCAATTGAAAAAGTGTTTTGAATTATTTAAATGCAATGAAGTACATATTTAAGTAAACGAATTTAGTATTTTTTTGTTTTGATTTTAAAAATTGTTTCTTATTTTTTTAAATTATTTTATTCTTCTACGTTATATAGGTATGTTTATACTCTAAAAGATTTTAATGTCAATTCCCACATTTTTAGTTTACCATAACAGAATAAGTTGTGATAAATAGAAAAAAAAAGTATATCATTTCACTTAAAAAATTGCAAATGTTTTTAGGGTGAAATCCTACTCGGTTACTCGATTTTATAAAAATTTATTTAATATCTTAGTTATTTAAAAAAATAATTTTTGTAGTTATTAAATATTACTGCAATTTTTTTCATTAATGTAAACCATCCTTACAAAAACAAACAATAAGATTACCAATTTCATGTCATATTATACTTAAAACAAGTATTATAAAAGAAAAATTTTTAAAGTCAATTCCTACTTTTTAAGTTGAAATTTTCCTCTTACATCTGGCGCCATCTATTCGTAGATATATGCAACTTAAATCTTAAAAAACTAAAATTAATTAATTGCATTTAATGAATGAATTAATATTTGAAAAAACTGTATTCACATCCAGTGCCATCCACTGCAAGTTAAAAAAAAAAAAATGTATTTGAGCTGGAGTGGACGAATAAAAAGTATTTCACGAACGATTGAAGATTTGAACAAGATATATATAGGAGAGTGTGAACTAATAGTAAGGGATTGAAAAAGGACATACATTTACAATTAAAATTATAGACTTATGTCCTTTAAAATATTTCTTTTATATATTCTGATGATATTCTGTTATGCCCCTTTATTTTATTCTTATGATATTCTTAATTTTTTTAGTTATAAATCAGTTTGGACATAATTTTATAATTTAAAAATATTATCAGAATAAAATAAAAATAAAAATACCAGTAGGATAAAGTAAGAATGTCGTTAGAATAACTAATAGTAAGTAATAACTAATAGTAAGTAATAACTAATAGTAAGTAATAATAGTAAGTAATAAGTAATTTTCAAATTTTTTTTTTTTATATTTTGTCTCCATTTAATCACTGTTCTATTCGATTTCATAATATTAAATATAACATTTTTTCATTATTAAAAATTTAAAAAAATTTTCGATTTTTAAATAGAGAAAAAAATATTTTCTCACTAATTTTACTGCCTGTAGATCACAAGACAAATTAAAGATAAACGAGGTTGCCATTTTCTGCCGAATTGTTTATAAGAATCGTAAATTTTTTTAATCATTGTAAAGGAAATAGGATTCAAAAAAGATTCAAACACAAATAAAATTTCAGGTTGAGTTAGAAATTCTGTTCAAGTTATTATAAATCATTTATTGCAAATATATTTTAAAATAAACTACAATAATATCCCCAAAAAGTATTGTCTTTTTATATAATATCATATATTATATAATATCCCCAAAAAGTATTGTCTTTTATATAAGAATTCATTCGTGGGAATACCACATTCAGAAAAATTAAACAATTCAACAAATAATTCGAACTTGATTAGAATTTCAAAATAGAAGAATAAAATTTTCTTTCTTTTGTTCTGGTTTTTAGTTAAACTACGATTTCGTGGAAGACACAACATATACTTCAAATTACTTTACACAACTGAATTATTCAATAGGTTTTTAATTTTTTTCTCGCCAATTTCTAAAGAATTTTGAAATTCTCTGTCTTTCAAAAAAAAAAAAAAAAAAAAATAAATAAATAAATAAATAAGAATGTCGTTGGAATAATTAAGTATACGGATTGACTTAATGGTAAACATAATTTTCAAATTTCTTTTAAACTTTATCATCATTCAATCACAGTTTTATTGGGTTTCATAACATTAAATACAAAAACATTTATTTTTTATTTTTAAAAATAATTTTTCAAATTTTTAAATGTGAAAAAAATTATTTTACAAAAAATTAAAAAATAATTATTGATTAATTTATTTTCATTGTTTATTTCAATAGATTGTTTTAGGAAGAGATAGATATGACGTCATATTTATTCTTAAATATCATAAGCAACCGAATTTGGTTTCAAGACTTTCACTTCTTATCGCTTAACAGAGTGCTTAGAACTTAATGGAAAAAAATTATTTTCTAAAATGAAACTAATTTTTATACATCTATAAATAACTATACATGAAAATCATCTGTTATAAATCAAGTGTCATTTTAATAACTCTTAATAGAAAAAATGTTGCAACTTACCCAACATGGCAATAAAAAAATGATGCAGATGTATGAAGGCAGATATTTTCAAAGTTCAGTTGCGAATAGTACACAAGTTTTTAACAAACAATTTTTATCAATAGAAAAAAACCCCCGAAAGTTATCATCTTCCTTTTTATAACAGAATACAGTTCTCTTAACACCGTAATTCAAAGTTTATTTTTTATCCGGAGAGCGAATAAACATCAGTTCAGAATCTTCAGTTCAAACAACTAATTATTTTTAGAATTAAATCAATTTGTTATAAATATGTTGCCACACATGAATTAAATAATCTGTAAAGTAATATCTCGAGCATATTTCAAAATGAAAATATAATTTTAATATTAAAATGAGGATTTCATCAAATGTAAAAATAATATAATCCATTAGTTATTAAAATAAAAAATGTGAAAAAAGTTTCTTTATATTATACAAAAATTAAATATAATAATAAAATAAAAATCTTCGAATTTTTAAAATCCAAACAATTTTTTTTTTTTATTATCTTTGAAAAGATTTATTGAACGATTAAAGTTTCTGTAAATCTTATCATTTCAAAATTGTCTGCTTTATGTAAATAGTTATAAAAATTTAAATATAATAAAATCGTTCGACAATAATAAAATAAATAAATACAAGTAATATAAAAAAAAAATTAACGTCAATTCCTACTTTTTAAGTTGAAATTTTCTTCTTATATCTGTCAACATCTATTGGTATACATGCAACTTAAATCTAAAAAAAAAAAAACTAAAATTAATGAATTAAATTTAATGACTGAATGAATATTTGAAAAACTGTATTCACATCCAGTGTCATCCATTACAAGTTAAAAAATGTATTTGAACTGGAGTGGATGAATAAAAAGTATTTTATGAAGGATTGAAAATTTGAACAAGATATATATATAGGGAGAGTGGGAGCTAATAGAAGGAATTGAGAAAAAAATATAAATAAAAAAAACCTACATGGCTTTGAAGAGAAAATCCTCGTTTCTAGACTTTTGATGTTTCACCTCTCTTGGTTTGTGCGTTTTTTTAATGCCAGATTATTTTAAAACTTTAATATTTTAATTGTGTTGCCATTTTAAAACTGCAAACATTTGCTATTCAAACATAATTAATATCAAGTTTTGGTTTTATGAACATATGAATGTGCGTCTATAAAATATTCTATGGCCTGGAATGGTAAAATTGTATTTTCATTTTTCCGAAATGTTTTAATGACTGTATTGTACGCTATGTTAAAATGTTGGCAATCTTCGAGAGAAAAGTGCTACGAACTATTTTTGGTGGTATCAATGGAAATTGGAGAAGAAGATACAATTTTGAATTTTACAAACTTCTTAGAGATATTGACATTCTAAAATGTGTTAACTAGCGCAACGAAATTGAAAATGATTCGACACATATGAAAAGGATGAACGGCCACAACTGCATCGGCAGATAAGAAGAAAAGCTCAAATGTTCATACAAAATGTAAACTAACAGGGTGTGAAATAAATTGTCCAGTAATAAATAAAATCCTCAAAAAATATATTTATCTATCTAAATATATTAGGGGTAGCCAACCCGCGGCCTGCCTTAAACATTTTTCCGACTCGTGAAATTGTAAAATAAATATATTTTTGCAAAAAGTGTGATAAATGGCCAAAGCAGTGAAAACCAATGCATTAAAAAAATACACCCCTCTATTCAAAAATGAACTGTCGAAATGATGAGAAAAAATGAACTGTGATTTTAAAATAATATTCTTGCGCAAACAAATATCGCACTAGAAAAATAAATATCTTTTCATGATTTTATTTATTTTATTTCATTATTTATATATTTTTTATATTTAATTTTTAGTGTTACATTTCTTTACCATGTGCGTTGAGTATCATTGCTATTATATTATCTGTGTTTACATGTAAGAATACTAGTAAACACAATAATATCTCAATTTTCACTCCAAAACAATGTCTACAGTGGGTCACAATCTAACAGGGGGATACATAATTTTATATGCTGCCCACGGAGTTATGTATTTCCAAAGTGGCTCGCAAGATCATTTGGGTTGGCCACTCTGATCAATGTTATATACATAAATACACATTTGTTTTATATATATATATATATATATACAATATATATATATATATTAAATCGACCTCTCCTCAAATTAAAGTCTTTTACGGAGCAATTAAGGATGTGTTTTCTCTTCACCAAGAAGAACTGTCAGGAGGCAATCGATTTGTCTAAAGCAAAAAAATAAAAATAAAAAATAAATGACTTTTTTTAAGCATAATATTTTTAATTTTAAGGTTGTGCTCGGAATTATTTTGATTTTTATTATAGTACACGATATATAACTTTTAAGTTGCAAATAAACATGTTTGAATTATTTAATTTACCTCTCTAACTCAAATTAAGTCAGAAAGAATCTAGACCTCTACAAGTCGACTGTTTCCTTACAGATTCCGCGTAATTCGAAATCCTCCATAAGTGGAAAATTCGAACTATTTGGCGTCTCCCTTGAAGTTCGACTTACAGAGGTTCTACTGTATATATATATGATAGGTAGATATTTTTTGATAATTATATTGGCCTGTCCTCAAATTAAAGACTTTTACAGATCAATTTAGGATGTGTTAACCAAGAAGAGCTGTCAGAGGAGAACATGGCTTTGTTCCTCAGTGGACTTCGAATGCGTTTAAATATCCAGTTCGTGTTTAAGGGAGGGAAGGCATGCGCAGAGGAGCAGTCCTTCCTGCCGCACGTCAGCAGCGAGGTTGAGTCTTGCAGGAAAGCCGAGTGTATTAGTTCGTTCCCGGCACAGTTAATCCGGGAATCTTCCTCCGTGACCTCTCAACTTCGCTCCGTCTTTGGTAGCGCCTGCGGAAGGGGTGGTGCAAGCTCCCCGTTTGGAAACCGATGCCGTTTCGAAATTGTGGAGCAGAACGGGGTTGGACAGTCGCACTGTTCTTTGTCCGATGACCGTGGAAGAGATGTACTGCAGAATTCTGATATATGGGTAGCTTAATGGGAAGTGGTTTCTTTTTATTAAACAAAACATTGTAATTCACGAAGATAATGCCAACACAGATCCTCTATCAGAAAAACGAATACTCGTGTTATTCAACGTTTCATTTTAAGTCAAATGTCTTAGGAAATCTGGAACAGAAAAAGAAAAAAAAAACCAAACATGTTAAGATGCCAATCAACCCTGGAATTAAAAACAAAACCCGCAACACACAAAATCTGATAAATGCATTTTTCAATTCCTACTATTATACCCACTCTATCCTATATATATATATATATATATATATAGGGATATATATATATATATATATATATATATATATATATATATATATAATCTTGTTCACATTTTCAATCGTTCATAAAATACTTTCTATTCATCCAATCAAGTCCAAATACATTTCTTTTTAAACTTGCAGTGGATGTCACTGGATGTTAATACAGTCTTTTCAAGTATTAATTCCGTAATTAAATTTAATTAGTTAATATCAGTTTTTTGGATTTAAGTTGCATGCATCTACCAATAGATGGCGCCAGAAGAGGAAAATTTCAACTTTATTTGTAAAAGACTTTTCTGCAATAGAGTGAAAAAAAAAAAGTTAGAATTGACTTAAAATTTTTTTTTTTATATATTATTTGTTTATTAAACAATACGAAGCAAAACGAATACTCGTGTTATTCAACGCTTTTTATTTTTAATTCAATGTATTAGGAAACCTGAGAAAAAAAAAATGGAAGCACCAAGCCTATTACGATGCCAACCAATCCTTTAAAAATAAATAAACAAAAACGAACGCAAACACAAAATCTGATAAATGACCTTTTATATATATCATTAAATATCTAGATTTACCTAAAATTGCCGTAAATTCTACATTAACTTATTATACGTAATAAATTTACGAGTATATATCTCTAACTTATTCAGACAAATGTATTTCATTCATTACAACAACAACAATAATAAAAAATGCGCTGAAAAATATATATTTAATTTTCAGAAACATTTTATCCAGGAAAATGGGAGAAATTCGTACTCTATTTTTAACAAGCACATCTTATTCAACAAGGTTCTTGTGGAGTACGTTCAAAATCATTGCATTACTTTTTTATGATTTTTTTTCTTCTTGACAGGTTTACAAAAAGTGTGCGGAGACATTCAATGAATCGCGAATTTAAAACATCCACATACTTACTACATCAACGCACTTACCACTTATTATGAATTGCTCAAAACATTAAGTTAAGCGCAACAAGTTGAAGTTGTGTTGAAGAGCAAAATTAAGAACATTTTATGTGAAATCAATGACACAAACTTTTACTGTATGATTCTAAATTCCCTGCTTATATTTATTTTGAGGTTATTCAAAAGTTACAATTAAATACTGTTAGTGGTTTAAAGTGTAAATGTTTCAATTTGTGTAAAACTTCCTCATGTTAGAATCATTATCTGTCGTTTCATGACTTATGATACAAGGACATGTCCCGATTTGTATGATTTTCAATGCCACATTACGAAATTTCGTAGAAATTCGAAGAGATAGAAATAAAATATGTTTACTAATTTACAGTGAAAATACATTAGTTTATAAATTTCGACGAGTGATCGTTTGGTTTCCGCAATAAGTTCAAGCAATATTCGATTTCATGTCAAAATTATATACCATTTGCATATTTGCATGTCATGACATGAGTAAACATTTCATACCATGTTAGCATGGAATGTATGACAACTGTAATGCACGGCTTCAGTTCAAGCCTAATAAATAATTCCAGCATCTCACAGATTTCACAAAGCACGAATTCAATTTGAAAAGTATCTCCACTGCAATTCTACAACCCACCAGATGTTTGCTAATGGAGGACATGGAATCTGCGGTTGTAAGTGAAAGTTATATCTGTTCTTCAATTAGAAATAATGCTGATAACTTGGCCAAAAGCATAGGAATTTTATACTTAAAAGGAAACAGGCAAGATAAAAACTAATGGGAAGAAAAAGAATGATTGGTGAGTAGGATGATGATTAAATTTATATTTTTGGCCAAGTTATCATCATTATTATCAATTATCAGCATTAAACAGAAACCTAAATTAAATATAATTTTATATTAAGTTCTGATGAAGAGGTTAAATTGATTTTAAACTTCCCTAAGAATTATTGTAATTGGAATGTCAATTTCTTAAGATGACAAGACCTAAAACTTCAAATGAACACCCAAGTAAAAATACTTTTATTTTCCGCATTTTTTTCCACTATTCCAACAAAAATCTAACTTCTAAAGATTGTATCCAAGATATAAACAAACATATTTTATTTCTATCTCTACGGAATTTCTACGAAGTATTTCATGTGGCATTAGCAAGATCGGGACATGTCTGTCACGCAGAGTGTGAGTGACAGTCACAACATGAGAAGTTTTTACACAAATTGAAGCTGCACACCAAACCACTGTCTTGGCCCAGCAGCTTTGAACAACCTCCAAAATATATAAGCAGCCTTTGGCTACTGTGTCGTAATTTCACATAAAATGTTAGCATTTTATACTTTCTTCAGCACAACTTGGCTGTTGCGTAACAATGTTTTGAGCGAATATGAGTATTGAGAATGCATTGATATATTTAATATATGGATCATTTCAAAATATGATTCATTCTCCACCACAACTCGAAAAATCATAAAGCGCTGTTTTGGCAGAACCTGTTGTGCTATTAAAATAGGTGCAATTTCTCCCGGATAAATGTTTCTGAGTAAATATATTTTCAGCGCATTGTGTGTGTGTTGCAATGAATGTTTGTCCTGAATAAGTGAATATATACTCGGCAAATTTGGCTCCACTCATCAGACAGCTGTAAGGCCCCACGGCTGTGGTAAATCTAGATATTTAATGATATATATAAAAGATCATTCTCAGATTTTTGTGTTTATAGATTTTATTTAACATTTTTAGTTGGTGGCAAATGTAACTGAGCTGGTGCTCCATTTTCTCATTCCCAACTACATTAATTAAGAAAAGCGTTAATCTAACGCAGTATTCGTTACATGTGTTTAATGAAGCAAAATATGAAATTTTAATCATTCTATTTTCACTCATTGAAAAGGTCTTTACAAATAGAGTGAGAATTTCACTCTTTTCTGGCATAAATCTCTGGTAGATACAGCATAATCAAAAAACTGATGATACTTTAATTGAATTTATTAATACTTTGAACTGTATTGGCTGCGAAAATTTAAAATGTGAGCGAGTGATAAATATTTTGAACGATTGAATGTGAACACAGACCATATAATAATAGTATGTAGCCAACATATATATATATATAATATATACTTATCCCCTATATATATATATATATATATATATATATAAGGAGAGTGAAGCTATAGCCTAGTAGAGGTGAAAAAAATGCATTTATCGGAGCACTGACTGTGTTTTGAGACCTGTTGATGGCATCTTAGCATGTTTTTTCTTTTCTTTGGTCATTTCCACAAGACAAATGAGCGTTGGTATTCATTTTCTGTGGAGAAGTCTCTGTGTTGGCATCCTAGTAGTGTTTTGTTTGTAAAGAAAGGCCCTTTCCCTCCACCCATATGGAGTGCCACGTACATGCCTTTCCACGATATCGGAACTGAGGGCTGTACCGCCCGCTCCCGGTTTCGGGCGACCTCACCCCTCACAGGCATGAGCAGGATTGAGGGTCACGAGGTTCCCGTGTGCCGGAGCAACAGCCTCGGCTCTCGACTCAACCTCGCTGGCAGAGGACTCTGCACCTTCCACCAGCAGATATTTGCAGCATTCCTTGGAAATTTCATCTCTGACAGCTTCATTTAATTAACATCCTAAGTGACCTCTGTAAAAATCTCTGAGTGAGCCAATATAGTATCAAAAATATCTACTATCTATATATACAGTAGAACACATGAAGTCAGGCTTCAGAAATGGCGAGAATTTTCCCGCCCATGGAGGATTTCCGAAACCCCGCGGAGCTCTATGAGCAGTCGACTGTAGGAATGCAGGCGAGTTGAAGAGGCAGAATGGCTATTCAAACATCATTTGTAAAAGTCCCTTATATCGTGTACTTTATAATGGAAATCAAAGTAATTCCGAAGCACAACTATAAAATTAAAAATATTATGTAAAAATCATTATTTATTTTATTTTTGCTAATTAAATCATTCCCTTTCCTGACAGTTGCTTCTTGGTGGAAAGCACATCATATACTGTAAAACACAGACGAGGAAGATCATATATATATATATTGTATATATATATATATATATAAAACAAATATTATTTATGTATATAACAGAGTAACCAACAAACTCGTCTTGTAACCCACTAAACACTGTCCACGGGCAGCTACACCATAATTAATAACATCCCCCTAATGCGGCTGTGACCCCACTACTGTTATAATTTTAGTGAAAAATTGAGACAAACAATAAATGTTTATAAAGTATTCTTACATGTAAACACAGATAACAATAAAGCACACATGTCATGTAACACTAAAGTAAATATAAAATATATAAATGTGAAGTAAGGCAAACAAATAAATGAAGGTATTTATTTTTCACAGTGCGATATTTGTTGCGCAAATGTTCTTGCAAAATCACGGTTCTTCACTATCATTTCGACGATTCGGCGAATGGGGGTGTATTTTTAATGCGTCCGGATTTTCACTGCAGCCGTTATCACGCTTTTTGCGCCCATCTGCACGGTTTCACGAGTCAGAAAATGTTTAAAGGCGAGCCGCAGTGCTACCTAGATGGGTCGTATTTTGAGGATTTTGTGTACTGGACAATTATTCACACCCATTTTGTATGAACATTGAGCTTTCTTACCTCTTACCGTGTGTGGCCGTTCATCCTGCACGCTGTGTCGAATCATTTTCAATTTCGTCCGCTAGTGTACATTTGAAGATGTCGGCTATCTCTAAGAGAGACAGAATTCAATTATATTCGATGATCTTCTATGCGTAGCACTAATTGCCAACGGTAACATGGCATTGTGATCATTAAAACATTTCGAGGAAAAATGAAAATACAATTACACATGAAAATATTTTATGAACGCACGTTGTGTTCAAAACCAAAACTGACTATTAATTATATGTTTGGGCATAACTTAATGTTCCCAGTTACAAATATTTGGCACACAATAAAAAATATTAAAGTTTTAAATATTAACGTGGAAACCAGAGAACATCAAAAGTCTAGAAGGTTTCTTCAAGCCATGTTATTTTTATTTATATTTTCAATTCCTTCTTCCTATATCTTGTTCAAAATTTTCAGTCCTTCATGTAAAATACTTTTTTATTCATCCACTCCGAGGATTCAAACTATTTTAACGTAAATAATTGACTTTGATGTGAATACAGTTTTCAAATATTCATTCAGTCTCATTATTTAATTCATTAATTTTAGTTTTTAGGTGCATGTATACAATAGATGTTGACGGAAGTATAAGAAGAAAATTTCAACTTAAAAAGCAGAATTGACGTTATTTTTATATACTAATATTTATTTATTTTATTATTGTCGAGCTGTTTATTATATTTAAATTTTACATAATATTTACATAAAAGCAGACGATTTTGAAATGACAAGATTTACAGAGCACAATCGTTCAATAAATCTTTTCAGATAATAAGTTTGAATTTAAAAATTCGAGAAGATTTTATTGTGAACACGTATGTGCCACATTTTATTTTCAATAATAATGGATTATATTGACACATTTGAAGGTATCCTCGGCACAATATTAAAATTATAGCACTAATTGCAATATTCAAGTATTCACTTTACAGATATTTAAATGATGATGACAGCTGTATTTATAACAAATTGATTTGAATACAAAATAGTATTTAGTGAATTGATAAACTCTCGAACAAACTTTTGAATAACTTAACCAACA
>BPLR01021485.1:0-31950 GCA_021605095.1 Caerostris extrusa
GTCATGTATTGCTGAATTAGGTAATAGGACTCTCAAAATCAAAGCCTTCGTAATGAACTGCAAGGGAACCCATTTGCGTTCGGGAAATGGTCAGTAGCTAATCCAGATTTTCACTCTAGAGGAAGTATAGCTCAACCGGTGCTGCCGCTCAGAAACGTTTAGCGCAGCGCAATAACGCACCTCTGTTGAGAAACGTTTAGTTTAGTCTCCTCACCCTGAGAGGAAATATATTCAATGCAATCTGCGTATATGATGTCCTGCTGCACTCCCCAGAAGTAGGTAGTATAAATCAGTGCAAACAGCGCAAACCTGAGTATCGATTTTTTATTAGAAGTGAAATCTTTCCATGAACCTTTTAATTATATATATTTAAATGAGTTAAATATCATATGTAGTTAAATTAGTGTATATGTGGTATTTGTGCGCGTGTAAACAAAGTTGTGTGTCCTCAAACTTGTGTCTCAACCTTAACCACGCCCAATTGCAATCCAGCTGCATAAATGACAACACTACAATCGGGACACCAACATGTGGTCCTGCTCAAACACATACACCAAGCACCTGATAGTATAAAGAATGATTTGAATCTGAACTGTTGTTGAAACTGTTTGCAGTCCTGCTTAAAGAAATTAAATAAATTCCATTTAAATTGTATAAAAATTTGTGTAAAAGATATTTACATGAAGAGCTTTCCTTGCTTTCACCCGTAAACCAAAGTTAAGTGAGAGCTTTCAGTGAGGTTTTTTTGAGAGTGAGAGAGACATCGAATAGGTGAGAGTTTATTCATATACCAGACTAATGCTGAGTAGGTTCTGTAAGGTAAAATATATGCTTTCTTGTTAATTTTATACATATTTTAGTCAATGGAGGATTTACTTATCAACTAAATAAATAAGGTGTTTAATAAATAATAGTAATTGACAAGAAAAATAGTAAAAAAAGAGAAGTAATAGGCAATTGTAATGTGAAAATTAAATTAGCTTAAATGGGACAAATTATGAGTGCCACTAGAATAGGGGTAATATACCTGATAGCATGCTGAGAATAGTTTGAATTTATCCATTGTTGAATTCATCGCAAGCTTGCTTAAAAAGAAAGGAATAAATTCCATTCAATTTGTATAAAATTTGTAAATGCGGAGTTTTTGTTTGATTTCACCCATAGGCCAGATTAGAACTTCGAGAGTGAGTGCATTCAGAGTGAGAGAAACATCGAAGAGGGTGACAGTTTTATTCACCCATACACCAGACTAATGCTGAGTAGGTGTTATAAGGTAAAATATATCTTGTCAATTTTATACATAATGTTTTATACATTATGTTTTATACATAATATAATGTTTTAGTCAATGGATGATATAATCAACTAAATTAATGATTGTAATGACAAACAATAAATAGAAAAGGCAAGTAATAGACGATTGTAATGCGAAATTTGAAATTAGCTTCTTTAATGGGACAAATGTTGTGCTGAGTGCCTCTAGAATTAGGTAATATGGTTGATAATATGAAGAATGCTTAAATCCCGAATCCATCACAATTCTGCTTAAAGAAAGGAATACATTTTATAGCAATTCTATAAAATTAGATAAAACTGTTTGCATCGTAGATGTGAAAGTTTCCCTTGTTTTCACCCATACGCCAGAAGTGAGAGTTTTCGAGTGTGAAACAAGCATCGAAGAGGTGAGAGTTTCGAGAGTATAAAAATATTATTTTTATATTATTAAAATTATTGCTATATATGAGAGGGAAAAATATGGTATTCAATATGTTAAATATGTGTGGCATTCAATAATAGTTAAAATAAAATTTTAAATAATGAAGTTGAAATTATATGTTTCACACTTAAAAATTTTATGTTTAAGTATTAAAAAAAATATCAAATTATTCATATTTATAAAGCGACATATAAAATATTACATTTTCTTTCTCTCTATAAAAAAATATAATTTTATAATTTTAAAAGAATGAAATGCCTGAAATCAATAATAAATCTCCAAATGGAAAGTAAAGTAAATTGATTTGATATATAATGTTATGCGTTTAACATTGTAATAAATTTAAAAAAATTTGTCACAATTTTTTAATACTTTCTTTTACAAAAATATTCATTAATATTTAAAATTGTCGATAAACAATCGTAAAATTATTCAATTTTTCTTTTTTTTTTTATTTCAATTATAAAGGTTTTTAGAATTGTTTGCAGATTAATTTAATTAGAGTCTATTACTATATTTATTCTTAATAAAACATATAAACACTTTATCGATTTAAAGCTGGAAAAGGAATCTACTTTATATGTTTTTGTCAAAACAAACAAAAATCTCCATTCTCATTATTATTGATTCTTTTATCACTTCAGAGAAAACCTGAAACTTTAACGACTGAAGGACAAAAAAAATAATTGCCTTCTAAACACATTCTGATTAAAGAAATTAAAATCACCAGAAGTGCTTCCTTAAGGTGTTATTTCTTTTAAATGAAGCCATTAAACGTAAGACGTCGTTAATTCAACACCACAATCGAGTCTATTTCCTTTTGCAGTTTGTCTCAAACTTTAATGGCCGAAATCACTGCTCGTATTATTTCAATGCCTTTGAACGCAAGGACTTTTAATCAAGGCGCTATTTCTACAGGCGCAAAGCTGACGAGAGTCATATTACGCACTTAAAGGATGTGCATGGGCACTTGCGTAATCATAAAGATGTGATTACAATTTGGAATTTCTGAAACATAATTAGCACAGCTATAATTTGAAAGTGCCTTTGAAAATGCTCTTCTCGAGTCTTAAATATTACGAAAATTTGCCAGGATTTGTTCTGATGGCTGCTGTACTTCTTCAGAAATATGGACCAACTTCTTTAAAAGATTATTATTTATTACTGGAGTTTGTTATTTAAACCAAATAGTTTTCATTCATTAATTCAACTAATGACTTGTTTTCTAACTTTAAATGAAAGGAATATACAAAGCTATTTTTTCAAGTGTAATATCTAATTTTACAAATTAAATATAAATGAAAAAATACATTATTAAGTATTTAAAATAATAAAATAATTAATATATCTATATATATAACGTTTTTTTAGTTTATCCAAAACTACTTTTTTACATTATTAAAATTATTGTTGTTTATATTTAAGAGTCTATTTTATTTCTCATGCAACGAATATTTTAAATGTAATGAGTTGGAAAAAATAATATTCCATGTCATTGGATATTAGTTAAAATTTTTAATATTAAAGTTAAAAGAACTGTATGTATCACACTTAACTATCTTATGCTCAAGTTTAAAAAATATAAAATTATATCGATTTATAGATTGGATTATATATGTATGATAACGATTATATAAATATTTTAACTAATGCTTTTCTTTACTTATAAATAATATATTTTTTATAATTTAAAAAATACGAGGGCTGAAATCAAGAATAAGTCACAAATGAAAAAAGTTAATTAAATTAAATAACAAATCATATTATGCATATAACATTTGCAATAAATTATGAATATTTTATTTACCATTTTTTTTTAAATTATTCAATAAAAAAAATTAAATTGCTTAAAGGTGCTTGATAAATAATTAAAAATAGCTATTGAATGTAACTTTTTTTTTTTATTTTTGATCTTTTTTGGTTTTGAATCTTTCTTTGCATATAAATTTAATTAGAGTCTATTATTGTATTTATTCTCAATAAACTCATAAACACTTTTATCTTCTGAATTGCGAAGGAAATCTGCGTTATATGTATTTTTTTTTTCAAAATAACTAAAATTCCATTTCTTTTATTGATCCTTATATTACTTCAGAGTAAAATTGAAAATGTAACGACTGAAGGACAAAATAATTGCCTTGCTGAAACATATCTGATTAAAGAAATTAAATCGCCAGAACTGTTTCCTTTAAAGCGTTATTTCTTTTAAAATTAAGCCATTAAACGTACGTCGTTAATTCAACACTACAATCGAGTCTATTTCTCGCAGCTAGCCCCAAACTTTAATGGCTGAAATCACTGCTCGTATTATTTTAATGCCTTTGAACAAGGACTTTTAATCAAGGCGCCATTTCTGGCAGGCGCAAGCTGACGAGAGTCATATTACGCACTCCTAAAGGATGTGCATGGGCACTTGCGTAATCACAAAGATGTGATTACACCTTGAATCTCAGAAACTGGGTAACTATAATTTGAAAGTGCTTCCTTTTGAAAATGCTTTTCGAGTCTTAAATATTATGAAAATTTAAGAGGATTTGTTCTGATGGCACCTGTGCTTTGCTTTTTCCAGAAATGTGGACTAATTTTTAAAGGTTATTTATTCCCTTTCTGGGAGTTTTCTATTTAAACAAATAATTTTTTCATTTACTATATCAACTAAATCACTTGCTTTCTAACTTCATATGAAAGAATATTGCAAAAGTTTATTTACTTCTATATTTGTAAAATCTGATTAACAAATTTAAAATAAATTAAAAACAAAAATATATGCACTCATGGGAGTTCTGCAACGTTTTAAAATAATTTGCATTATAATGCATTATTATTATAATTTGCAATTACAATCATGTAGTTCTGCAATATACTTATTGAAAAGTTATCAGAAAAATATGTTCAAAGTTTATTTATTTTTTTAGCATGTTGTTATCACTCTTTTACATGGATTAATCACGTCGCATTATTCAAATTACTATATGAATTTCAAAGGCAATTAACTATCGCATTTATACACAGAATTTCAACAAAAATGAAAAAAATTACCTTAACCTCTTTTTTTGTCGTTGTATTCAATTTATAGTGCGGTAAAATACGATAAATGCGGTTATCATGTGTGGTAAAATTCAATTAATAGTAGTGTGATCAGAAGTTTTAAAGGAAAGAATGTTCAAAATTTAAAGTTTTCGCATAATATTATTATCCATTTACAGAAAAATAATCACATTTACTCAAAGAATCATTTACTCAATGCAAGCGGATATCGTATTTATACATAGAATCTCAACAAAGATGAAACAATTTGATTAATATTTTTGTCATTGCATTCAATTAATAATAGCGTATACAATTAATAATCACATGTAATAAGTAAATGAGAAAATAAAGTGGAATCACTGCTTGATGGAAAGGTATACTCAATGGTGATTATGAAAAAAGCCTCATCTCATCAGTATTCATGACTACCTGTTATGAATCTCCAAGCTTTATGTTTTCCTAATCCATATTTCTATATGACAAAAGAAAAATGTCCAATTGTAATTCCTTCTCTAACAAATCGTAACTTCATCTTCAAATGGTTTTACTTTCTATAGTTATAAATGAATTAATAAGATCAAAGTAAATGCATTAAGAAATTTTAATACTTATCACAAAAGATAATAGATAACATTACAGTAACCCTTATCACTTGAAAGGCATTGTCTCGGAAGTTAAATGACTTTTTTAATGAATTTTTCTACATTATTTATCGAAATATTTATATACATATATTCATATTATAATTAAACATAGAAATATACATTTAGCATTTGATGACATTGATAATTTATTTTATTTATAAATCGTTCATTATTGTTTATACCTTAATGGTACTGGAAAAGCGAAAATCGACTCGCATATCATTTTATTATTGTATTAAATTAGGAAGAAATTTATCATTATAACGGTATTTCACATCGAGATACAAAAAATAATGTGTGATTTTAAATTCAATTAACAGACGGCTTGTTCTTTAAACTTGTAAGTTAAAAATCAAATTAGTATGAATTTTAAAATCATTGATAAAGGGAAGATTTATAACCACCAGGATAAATTTGTTCTTCACATGTTATGGATACTATTATATCTATTTTCAGATACAGTCTTTAACAATATGTTATTTTTTTAATCGATACATTTAAATTCGTGATGTATTTCTTTCTTAAAAAAACAAAATGATTAACTTTAGTTCAAAATTTGATAAATGGTGGGCCTGGTGGCCGAGTGGCTAGCGCTCTGGTGTTCACTATCACAGGTTTCGGGTTCGAGTCCCGGTGGTGTCATGGATGTTGTAGTGGTTCGGAATCCACTTTAAACTGTAGGTCGCTGTCTAATAGAATCGTAGAGCGTTGCGGGGGCATTGTTACTTCTCGTCCGTGGCTTATCTTCCAAGTTACGCGCCCTCTGGGTAACGCAAAGTGAGTAACGTCTGTGCAGTGCTTCCTTAAGGCATCAAAGACAAGTGTCTAAGTGTTTGCCAGCTGTATTGGAACCAAAAAAAAAAACTTGAAAAGATAGGAATTAATCCTGGTCTTTGTGGGTGTTCTTAAGTTGGTACTTAAGATTAGCTTTAATAAGAACAATTACTTTTCAGAGTTTAGTAAATGGGTATGGTAAAATATGAGTGAACTTTACGATTAGTTATCATTTAAATTCAGTGAACGTTTCAATATTTTGACACCTGAAATGCTGCTAAAATGAACCTGGCCTATATTTTAATCATTTTATACATCAAATAATGTAACGAAAAATATTTCCTTCTCAGATTAAAGAGGAATATTGCAGGAATGAATATTTAATTTAATTTTCAATAACCAATAGGGACACCTTAGCAGCGGTATGAAATATAAGCACCTTACTCCAACACAATTTCGTAAAACGTCTTTAAAGTGGACAGTACTCATTAATCTAAATATGAATGCGACAAACTTGGCGCCCTCATTAACAGGTTATGAAAGAAACATTAACCTCGTTATCATCAAAGACACCCCAGCTCTCTGGTTCCCCCGATGGGAATTTAAATGACATTCCCTCCTTTTTCGAACAGAAAGGAAAATCATTATCTCCTTTATTCAATTTATTGCCACTTAGGGTAAGCTAGGGACGAGGGGAAAAAACGTTGTCATACGAATTTCTTAGTTATTTATGCGCCACAGTTAAAAGTTCGCGATTTTCGATTGTCAGATAATTTGATCGTATTGATCCGCTCGCAGCAGGCATCGAACGCCGTGGGGGTGAGATGGGGTGGAGAGTTAAATTACCAATCGATTTAAACTGGTGAGGGAGATAATTAGAATTTAAATGCAGTAGTAGATAATGTTGCATGTTAGAGTGTGCAAGTAAACAGTGTTCATGGAGTAATTAATTATTTGTCTTTTTATGGAATAGTTAAAAGCTTAAGAAAAAAATATGCCACTGAAAGGTTGTTGTCATACTACTGAAGCTGACAGTTAAACTTTTTATGCCATAAGTGAGGGCTGAACCACTGTTACTCATTTAGCACTACCCATGGGCACGTGTAGCTTGAAGATATGCTACGGATGCGAATAACGCAACCCGCACAACGCTCTATCATCAAGTTAGACCTACGGTTTAAAGTAGATTTCAAATCACTACAAACTTCCATGGCGTCACCGGGCAATCTAAACCCGGCAGTGCGCTAGTCACTCGGCCATCAGGCTTTGACCACTAAAGGGAAAATCATACAGATTCAGATAATTTGATCGTATTGATCAGTTCATACAAGGCATCGAACGCCAGGGGTTGGGGGCAGAGAGTTAAATTACCAATCAATTTAAACTAGTGAGGGAGATAATTAGAATTTAAATGCAGTAGATACTGTTGCATGTTAAAGTGTGCAAGTAAACAGTGTTCATGGAGAAATTAATTATTTGTTCAAAGCTTATCAAAAAAAAAAAATATGTCACTGAAAGGTGGTTGTTGTTCTAATGCAGCTGATAATACCGTTGCTACTTATTCACCGCTGTTACTCACTTATCACTACACAGGTAGCAAGTGTAGCTTCAAGATATGCTACGGACGCAAATAACACAACTCCCACAACGCTCTACGATCATATTAGACCATGATTTACGGTTTAAAGTGGATTCCGAACCACTGCAAACATCTAATTCGAATCGATCCTAGCTCAGAAATTATTAAGTAAATACATATGATTCTGAAGAATTAATTGCAAATTATTTCAAAAATTATTAATTATTTTCCTAATGCAGCTGGCAAACACTTAGACAGTTTAATCTTTTTATGCCATAAGTTAATCTTTTATGCCACCGCTGTTACTCATTTAGCACTAGCCAGCGGTGCCCATCCAACTCGAAGATATGCTACGAAAGCGAATAACACTATTCCCACAACGCTCTACGATCAAATTAGACTAGCACCTACGGTTTAAAGTGAACACTACACCCCTACAAACATCCATGGCATCGCCCGGACTCGAATCTGAAACTTGCGGTACCGAACACCAGAGTAAAATCATACATTCTGAATTAGTTTTTAGTCTGGTTTACAACTCCCTGAAAAATCACTTTTACTATATCTACAGTGGACTAAGTTAAAAATCACAAAGAATGACTATGTTATCCCTAAAAATTGTAGTTATATTTTACTTATTATATAATAATAACCTTTTTTTTTTTTTTTTTTAAATTAATTCTTCAGAATCATATGTATTTATTTAATAATAATTTCTTAACTAGGATCGATTCGAATTAATTTTCGTTGTCCTGACTTTTTATAATATGTTTTCTCTTTCATTTTTAATTTCATTAAATTTAATAAAGGCTTTTAGTTTTCCATCTGAAGATTCAACGTTCATTTAATAGCACTTTAAAGTTAACTCAAATGTTTCATTTCGAAAAATTTTTCTCGCCATAGTGAATCTTCTCTCTCGCCTCGGTGGGAAAGCCTTAAGTTTCAATTCAAATATGTTTATTTTCCTTTTCATAGCCAGCTGCCAAATAGCGGAAATAAAATTAACTAAAAATATTAATACATAAACTTTTGCAGTGCGTGACTAAAAAAAGGTTTCTTTTGCAACAAAAAATTTGTGAGTCTATTTAATGAGCGTGATGTGTCACGGATACGCCTCCATATTTTTTATAGTTAATAAATACATAAATAAAACTTTTTTTTAATTTTTATGTATGGTACATTTCCAATATATTCGACAATGAATCGAAAAGTTAGAAAAACTCTTTATAAACTCAAAGACAATATTTTTTTCTTCTAATGCAGCTGGTAAACACTTATACAACTGTCTTGGATGCCTTAAAGGCAAGCGCTGAGCAGACGTTACTCACTTTGCATTACCCAGGGGGCGCTTGTAACTTGACGATAAGCCACGGACGCGGAGTAATAATGCCCCCGCAACGCTCTACGATCTATTAGACCGGGACCAACGATTTAAAGTGGATTTCGAAGCCACTACAAACATCCATGGCCACTGCCGGGACTCGAACCCGAAAACCTGTGGTACCGAGTGTCAGAGCGGCAGCTTCTCGGCCACTCAGGCCCCTGTCTAATATGACTGTAAAGCGTAGGGCTGTCAACCCTACCTCGAAAAAAAAAAAAAATTCTAATGTCTCGAAATCAGTGAGTAGGAGACGGCCATTCAGACAATATACGGCACATATATTTAAATGACAATTGAAGCTGCAAAACAAAGCATCAAAATCCGTAAAAAGGAAAGCATTATGTTATGGTAAAGATTGTAACACTTTTACAAACACATAATTTTCTTCTAAACCCTGAACATGTGTTAATTCGTTCTGCTATTTGAGCAACGCTGAAAAACGTTGTTTCAGGTTCGAATCCTGGCAGTGGCATGGATGTTTGTTAGCGGTTCGGAAAAAATTTAAACTGTAGGTCCCGATCTGTTTAACTCTCGTGTGCACAAGATGACCGTAGAGCGATAAACAAAACAAAACCAAAAACTTCGTTATAAAATCAGGAAGGAAACATAAGTTTCAAAAGAATAGGTTTCAGTTAATCGGCTGTAAAATCAGATTACGATTCTGTCTGATTCTGGCAGATCTCTTTTTTTTTTTTTTTTTTTTTGATAATATTAATCAAAATTGCAACATAATGGAAAATTACTAAGACTTCATATGCAAGGCATTTATTGCTACAATATATTTGCATAAGGTGAGAAATATCTCTATGGAAATCTTTTCTCAGAAAATTGATCAACATTGGTATCACATGTTTGGAAAACCAAGAATCCAAAATCCTTACAATTAAAAAATAAAAAATTCTTGCCAGTAAATGCTATTCTTGGAAAAAAAAAAAGATGAAATGATTATTAGAATTTTAATTTGTTTCAGGAATTATTGCTTTCTAATATTTTAACAACCATGAATTACATATTAATTAGTATATCTTAAATAATATATTACATATTATACTTAGTTACATATCCTTTTAACATTGTATACACAATTGAATAATCATATGGTTTATAGATGGCATATGCTGGCATGCTGAATGATGAAACATTTGGAAAACGCTGAATCTTCTACATATCATCAAATGCATGAATAAAATTTCCTGACTTGAAAACAAACAACATTAAAGTGTATTAAAAACAGTTATTTTTCAAGTGTAACCTAAATTTATTCTATCAAATAACCTAAATATATTATATCAAATTATATTATCCTAAATGTATCATTTCTCGCAAAAATTTGAAATAGGCTTAAAGGATTAAATTCTTCATATGCTGTTTACATAGAAGGCGTATGCTAACATGTTGAATGATGATTTCTATTTTGTAATACCACGCAAAAATCAATATTTCATATAAATATAGAGCATTTGCATATTCTATAGAAAAAATAATGGAATCCATGAAAAAAAATAGAGGAATGCATTCAGAAATATTTTCCTTCTATTTCGTGGATCGTATGTGGAAGATCATAAATCTACGATTTCTATTATCATATTTCTACTACGCAATTTATTTGTTAATGCTCTTCGTTTATGCACCTATTCAAAATCCTTATTCTCTTTTCTATAAGCAGTTTTAGCTTTATTCATAAATAGATGTAATATGGATATTTTAAAGAATAATGTTATTTAATCCTTACTTATTTTATTGCACATCATTGGGTTTCGTATTATACTTATGGATGCTAAGAAATGCCCACTAGAGAGAAACAAACGGATGACATTATATTCCAAAAGGAATAAGAATATATATATATATATATATATATATGAATAATATAAATGAATATATATATAAACAAGTAATATAAAAAAAAAAAATTAAGTCAATTCCTCTTTTTTTTTCACTATTTGCAGAAAGTCCTTTATAAATAATTTTTCTTCATTTTTTTTAAGTTTATCTGTCTATTGGTAGATATATGAAACCTAAATGTAAAATTAACTAAAATTAATTAATTAAATTTAATTAAGGAATAAATGTTTGAAAAAAATGTATTGACATCCAGTGTCATCCCCTACAAGTTCAAAAAAATGTACTTGAATTTGAGTGAATGAATAAAAAGTATTTTATTAACGATTGAAAATTTGAACAAGATATATATAAGGAGAGTGTGAGCTAATAGAAGGAATTGAATAATATAAATGAATGTATATGAATAATTCCTCAGCATTAGTTTGGTGTATGGGTGAAACAGATCTCGCCTTTTCCATGCCGCTCTTACTCTCAAAAACTCTCCGATATAGCGTATAGGTGAAAGCAAGGAAACACTTTTACTTTTCGATGCCTCTCTCATACTGAAAAAAAAAAAACTCTCGAAAACTCTCACTTCTGGATATGTGTGAAAACAAGGAAAAACTCTCATCTCGTGGATGCCTCTCTCACTTTCAAAATACCTCACTCTCGAAAACTCTCACCACTGGCGTACAGATGAAAACAAGGAAAAACTCTCACCTCTTCTATGCAAATTATTTTACGTAATGTTATACAATTGCTACGGAATTTATTCCTTTCTTTAAGTAGAACTGGGAAAGATTTCTTTTCTTACTGTTATTTGTCGGGATACTATTATTTATTGTATACTTTATTAATTTAGTTGATAAGTAAATCATCCATTGCTAAAATATGGGTGAAAACAACGAAAAACTCTCACCTCTTCGATGCCTCTATCACTGTCAATAGGCGTGAAAAAAAAAACCTCACACCCGAAAACTCTCACCATCTGTTAATAAACAAACACCTTATTAATTTAGTTAATAAGCAAAGAAAAACCATCCATTGGTATAAAATAGGCGTGAAAACAAGGAAAAACTCTCACATTTTTGTATAAGTGAACATAAGGAAAACTCTCCCCTTTGGGTATAAGTGAACACAAAAAAAAAACCTCTCACCACTTTTATGCAAATTACTTTTAATTAATTTTATACAATTACAATGGAACCTATTCCTTCCTTTAAACAGGACTGCAACGGATATCAACAATGGGTTCGAATTCAAATCATTCTTCATATTATCAGACATATTATCTAATTCTAGTGGCACTCATCGTGACATTTGCCCCATTTAAGCTATAATTTCAAATGTCGCATTGCAATTGTATATTTCTTGTCTTTTCTTACTATTATTAGTCAGATTACTATTATTTATTAAACAACTTATGAATTCAGTTGATAAGTATATCAGCCACTGACTAAAATATGTATAAAACTGACGAGATTTCTTTTACCTTACACCTACTCAACATTAGTCCGGTGTGTGGGTGAATAAAACTCTCATCTCTTCGATGCCTGTTTCATTCTCAAAACCCTCACTCGAAAACTTTCAATTCTTGGGCATGGGTAAAAACAAGGAATCACTATCACCACTACGATACAAATTACTTTTGCGTAATTTTATACTATTGCTACGGAATTTATTCCTTTCTTTAAGCAGGATTGCGACGGAATCAACAATGCATTCGAATCCAAACCATTCTTCATGCTCTCAGGCATATTACCTAATTCTAGAGGCACTCATCATATCATTTAAGCTAATTTTAAATTTAGTATTGCAATTGTCTATTACTTGCCTTTTCTAACTATTATTTGTCGGATTACTATATTAATTCTATACTTTACTAATTTAGTATCTCATCCATTAACTAAAATATGTATAAAAATGACAAGATATATTTTACCCAACAATATCTACTCAGCATTAGCCTGGCGTATGGGTGAATAAATTTAGATCCGTCTCTCACTCTCAAAACTCTCAACTGGTGGTTGAGTGAAAACAAGCGAACACTCTCCCTCCTTGATGTAAATTTTTTTTAAGGAATTTTATACAATTTCAATACAATTTATTTATTTCTTTAAGCAGGACTGCAACGGATTTCAACACTGGATTCGAATTCGAATAATTTTTCATATTATCAGGTGTAGGCATATGGTTCGAGCGGACCCCACGTTGGACGCCCGATTGTAGTGTTGCCGGTTGTGCAGCTGGATTATAATGGGGTGTGGTTGGGTTCAGACACGCGTGTATGTTCTCAAACAGCTTTATTTACACGCTCACAAACACCACTTACACACAAATAACTACAGATGATATTTAACTCACTTAAAAGACATATAACTAGATTCGTGGACGGATTTCTAAGCCTAAAACCCGATACTTAGGTTTGTGCAGGATGCGCTGAATATACTACATCTCCAGTTAAGAGTCAGTAGGCCAACATAGACGCAGGTTGCATTGAATATATACTTCCTCTCGGGGTATAAACTAAACGTTTCTCAACAGAAGCGTGTGATTGCATTGTACTAAAGGTTTCACAGCACCAACGCCATTTTCGCTGTACTTAATCTAGATCGAGTCTCGAGGACTACTAACCAATTCTCCTGAACACCAAAAGGGCCTAGGGAAAAGCACGGTTACAGAGGTATATTACTTATCTTTTCTTACTATTATTTGTCATATTACTATTATTTATTAATAATCTTATTAATTTAGTTTATAAGTACATCATCCATTAACTAAAATATGTATAAAATTGACAAAGAAATACCTTTAAACCTGCAACACCTACCCAAAATAAACTCTTCCCAAAGCTTACAGAGACTCAAATTTAGAGTCAAAATAAACATGCCTTTCCGATTAAATAAATATTCGGAATGACATGTTTAAATTCTAAAACTTTAAAATTTGACCTTTTTTCCCTCCTTTAAATTCTAACTACATTACTATTAATTGACTGCAACGACAAAAAGTTTAATGTAATTTTTTCAATTTTTGTTGAAATTCGATGTATAAATGTGATAACTGTTTACATTTTGCAATAATTCCTTGAATAAACGTGATTTACTTATATAAAGGAATGATAACGATATGCTAAAAAATAAACAAATAAATAAAAAATTAATCAATAAATTTTGAACATATTTTTGAGTAATCCTTTGAGTAATTATGATTAAAATTATTTTAAAACATTGCAGAGCTACCACGAGTGTTTAAGAAAGTATATATTCTCTATACGGAATAAATAATCATTTATATTTAATTTGTAAATCAGATTTTTCAGATGGAAGAAAATAAACTTCTGCAATATTCCTTTCATATAAAGTTAGAAAGCAAGTTAATTTAGTTGATTTAATGAATTAAAATCATTTGGTTTCAAATAACAAACTGTGAGAAAGGAATAAATAATCTTTTAAAAATTGGCCAACATTTCTGGAAATGCACTGCACAGCCATCATAACAAATCCTCTCAAATTTTCATGATATTTAAGACTCGAAAAGCATTTTCCAAAGGAAGCACTTTCCAAATTATAATTGTTCTAATTATATTTCCAGAATTTCCAAATTGTAATCACATCTTTATGATTACGCAAGTGGCCATGCACATCCTTTAAGTGCGTAATATGACTCTCGTCAGCTTGCGCCTGCATAAATGGCGCCTTGATTAAAAGTCCTTGTTCAAAGGCATTAAAATAATATGAGCAGTGATTTCGGCCATTAAAGTTTGGGGCAAGCTGCGAGAAATATACTTGATTGTAGTGTTGAATTAACGACGTCTTACGTTTAATGGCTTCATTTTAAAAAGAAATAACACTTTAAGGAAACAATTCTGGTGATTTTAATTTTTTAATCAGATGTGTTTAGCAAGGCAATTATTTTGTCCTTCAGTCGTTAAAGTCTCCATTTTTCCCTGAAGTGATAAAAGGATCAATAAGAAGATTTGGAGGTTTTAGTTACTTTGAAAAAAATACTTATAACGTAGATTTCTTACGCAATTCAAAAGAAAAAGTGTTTATTGAGAATAAATACATTATTAGACTCTAATTAAATTAATGTGGAAGATGTTTTTCAGAATTTTTTAAAAAATTCAGAAAACTTTTATAATTGAGAAATTAGATATAATAATTAGATATAATTGAAAATTAAAAGATAAATTGTAAAATGTTACGATTGTTTATTGGCATTATTGAATATATTTTTGTAAATTATTTAAAAAAGTTGTGAAAAAATATTTATAACTTATTGCATTGTTCAAAGCATAATATTTTATATTAATCAAATCAATTTACTTTACTTTTCATTTGTGACTTACTAATGATTTCAAGCATTGCATTCTTTTAAAATTATAAAATTATATTTTTAGAAAGAAAGAAAAGTATGTATTTTATATGTCGCTATAAATATAAATAATTTGATATTTTTAAATTTTAGCATAAGATTGTTAAGTGTGATACATATACTTTCTTTTAACTTTAATATTAAAAATTTTATTTAACTAATATAGAATACTACGGATTATATATTTTTCAATTTAGTACATTTAAAATATTCGACAAATGAAAAATATAAAGTGAAAAATAGACCCTTATATATAGCAATAATTTTAATAATATAAAAATAACATTTTTAGGCTGAAATGTAAAATATTTGTTTTATATATATATATATATATATATAAATTTTTTTTTATTTTTTTTTAAATTTTTTCCATTTATTTTTTACTTTGTAAATCAAATTTTGCAGATGAAAGAAAATAAACTTTTGCAATATTTCTTTCGTATAAAGTTAGAAAACCAGTCATTTAGTTGATATAATGAATGCCAATTATTTGGTATTAAATAACAAACTCGAACGAAGGAATAAATAATCTTTTAAGAATTGGTCCATATTTCTGAAAAAGCACAGTACAGCCATTAGAACAAATCCTCTCGAATTTTCATGATATTTAAGAATCGCAAAGCATTTTGAAAAGGAATCACTTTCCAAATTATAGTTGTACTAATTATGTTTCCAGAAATTCCAAATTGTAATCACATCTTTATGATTACGCAAGTGCCCATGCACATCCTTTAAGTGCGTAATATGAATCTCGTCAGCTTGCGCATGCAGAAATGGCGTCTTGATTAAAAGTCCTGGTTCGAAGGCATTAAAATAATATGAGCAGTGATTTCGGCCATTAAAGTTTGGGGCAAGCTGCGAGAAATAGACTCGATTGTAGTGTTGAATTAACGACGTCTTACGTTTAATGGCTTCATTTTAAAAAGAAATAACACTTTAAGAAAGCAGCTCTGGCCATTTTAATTTCTTTAATTAGATATGTTTAGCAAGGCAATTATTTTTGTCCGTCAGTCGTTAAAGTTTCCGGTTTTTCACTGAAGTGATATAAGGATCAATAATAAGACTTGGAGATTTTAGTAATTTTGACAAAAAAATACATATAATGTTAGTTTCGTTTGCAATTAAAAGATAAAGTGTTTATGTGTTTATTGAGAATAAACACAATAATCGACTCTAATTAAATTTATGACCAAAAAATTCAAAATCCTTTATAATAGCGTCATAAAAAAAAAAAGATAAATTCAATAATTTTTCGATTGTATATCAACAATGTTAAATATTAATCAATATTTTTTTGTAATAAAAAAAATTTTTAAAAAAAAATTTGAAAAAAATTAAATTTTATTGCAACGTTAAACTGATAATATTATATATTAATCAAATCAATTCACGTACTTTTCATTTGTGATTTATTATTGATTTCAGGCATTGCGTTCTTGCAAAATTACAAAATTTTATTTTTAAGAAAGAAAGAAAATTATTTATTTTATATGTAGCTATAAATTTAAATAATTTGATATTTTTTTAAACTTTAGCACACGATTGTTAAGTGTGATACATATAAGTTCTTTTTAAATTTACTAATAAAAATTTATTTAACAAATATTGAATATCACGGAATATAATTTTTCCAACTTAGTACATTTAAAATATTCGATACATGAGAAATATAAAGTGAAAAATAGATTGTTATATATAGCAATAATTTTAATAATAGTTTCAGACAAACGAAAAATATTCGTTATACATATATAATAATTATTTTTTATTTTTAAATATATATATTTTTATCATTTATATTTAATTTGTTAATCAGATTTTTCAGATGGAAGAAAATAAACTTTTGCAATATATCCTTTCATATAAAGTTAGAAAACAAGTCATTTAGTGAATGCAATGAATGAAAAATATTTGGTTTTAAATAACAAACTCTGAGAAAGGAATAAATAATCTTTTAAAAGTTGGTCCATATTTCTGGAAAAGCACAACACAGCCATCAGAACAAATCCGCTCAAATTTTCGTGATATTTAAGACTCGAAATGCATTTTGCAAAGGAAGCACTTTCCAAATTATAGTTGTACTAATTATGTTTCTAGAAATTCCGAATTGTAATCACATCTTTATGATTACGCAAGTGGCCATGCACATCCTTTAAGTGCGTAATATGACTCTCGTCAGCTTGCGCCTGTAGAAATGGCGCCTTGATTAAAAGTCCTTGTTCAAAGGCATTAAAATAATATGAGCAGTGATTTCGGCCATTAAAGTTTGGGGCAAGCTGCGAGAAATGTACTCGATTGTAGTGTTGAATTAACGACGTCTTAGGCTTAATGGTTTCATTTTAAAAAAGAAATAACACTTTAAGGAATCAGTTCTGGTGATTTTAATTTCTTTAATAAGATGTGTTTAGCAAGGCAATTATTTTGTCCTTCAGTCGTTAAATTTTCCGGTTTTTCTGTGGAGTGATATAAGGATCAATAATGAGACTTGGAGATTTTAGTTATTAAAAAAATACTTATAACGTTAATTTCTTTTGCAGTTCAAACAAGAAAAGTGTTTATGTGTTTATTTAGAATAAACACAATTATCAACACTAATTAAATTTATCTGCAAAAGGAAAACAAGTCGAAATCCTTATAATTGAGAAATAAAAAAAGATAAATTCAATAAATTTTAAAATTATTTATCGATAATTTTAAACATTAATTAATATTTTGTAAAAATTTTATAAAAAATTATGAAAAATATTTGTAATTTATTGCAATGTTATACACTTAATATGATATCTTATTTAAATCAATTTATTTTTTTTTCATTTGGGACTTATTCTTTTCCTTATTACTTACTTAATCTTGATTTCATTGTATTCTTTTAAAATTATAAAATAATTATAGTTTTTATAAAGAAAGAATATAGTTGGTATTATATAAATCTAAATAATTTGAAATTTTTAAATGTTATCATAAAATTGTTAAGTGTGATGCATATAAATCCTTCATTAATATTTAGATTTATATTTAACTAATATTGAATTCCACAATATATAAAATAAATTTAGTAATATTAAAATATTATTTTTTGACTGAAATGAAAAACATTTTATCATCATTTAGTTTTTAAGAAATGTAGAGTATTGATAAAAATGTACAAGTGATTCAACTTTTAGCTCAGAATTGCAGTACATATAGCTGCTAAAATTATTTAATGTAAAGCTAATATTAACTTTGATATTTTTAAAAATAATCTATAAATCTAAATAATTTGATATTTCTAAACTTTAGCTTGTTAAGATTGTTAAGTGTGATACATATAATTTCTTTTCTCTTTAATATTTAGATTTTTATATAATTAATATTTAATTATACGGAATATTATTTTTCCAACTCATTACATTTAAAATATTTGATATTTGGGAAATTTATAGAGTAAACCATGGACTCTTAAATAGAGCAAATAAATTTAATAATTTATAAATATTATTTTTAGACTGAAATGAAAAATACTTTATACTAATTAATTTTTTGAAGAACTGTAGAATATTGATCAAAACGCATAAGTTTATCTATTTTTCAAAAAATCAGGAAATAAAAGCTGCTGAAAATATTTAATATAACGCGGATCTTAAATAATTAAATCTCTATTGCCTATTGATAAAATCTCAAATTTAATTTTTGACTATGGAATTTTATTTTCAACGATAATTTTTTTTTAATAAATCATAAGAAAATAAATTTCTAAACTAATTATTTTTCTGATATGTTATTAAATGAAATTAGCATTCAGTAATAAATTAGAAATATATTAATAATTATTTAATTTATATTTGTATCATAATTTGCTTATCGGGTAATTTTTGTATAATGATTTCGAAGCATTTTCTTCATTTTTACTAAACATGACTTTTCAATATTAACAATCTTCAACAACCAATTTTCACAGCCTTGCATTGTTAGTAAATCTATATTCCCAGGACGTTTCCAGAAGAAACGAAGTATTTTCCGCTTCACTCAATTCGCGTATTCCATGGAACTATTTCTTGTCTATTGTAGATTCTCCAAAACCTTGTCGAAATAAAAGAAACTTGTACAGAATTCAAAGTGCTCTGAACAGATTTTCAATATTCCCATTTATATGCTGTAGCAGTGCATTTCAACACTTGGAGAAGAAACAGCTATCTTTATTATTATTTTTTTCTTTTTTTTTTTGTTATAAAATGGCAGTTATTTTTGTTTTCAATAGCTGAACACTTGTAAGCATTTAGTATTTAATGAATGATAAACTATAAAGTATTGGAAATATTGTAAAAAAAAAAAACAACAATTTTTGTCATAAACATAAAAGAAGAAGCATTGTTGTTTTAAACTGATGTTATCTGAATATTTTGTTTCTTTCAATATGGAATCAGGAATTTTTTAAATAATATGTTGTTATTGTTTCTTATCCCACATGGTAGACATCTAGACCAAGCCCACGAACCCATATTGGACTCATGGTAGAACGGAAGTTGGAAGATTGGTTCTGTTGTGATGGTGCACCAGTAGGTAGAAGTTTGACTTGACTCCGTGGCCCTCTATAGTCATATGTGGCAGGACCAATGGCTTAAAGTGTATTCCGAACCACTACAAGCATTCATGGCATCACCACGACTCGAACTCGATACCTGTAGTACCGAGTGCCGGAGCGCTAGTTACTCAGCATTTCTGGATCCATTTGAAAAATATATCGGCACTGAACACTGAACACTGCCATTTAAAAGTAATTGGTTCAGATTTGTGATGTGACCTGATGGCCAATTGGCTAGCGCTCTGGTATTTGGTACCACAGGGCTTCAGATTTGAATTCTGGTGATGGCATGGTTGTTTGCCCATAGTTAGGAATCTATGTTAAACTGTAGGCTCTGGTCTAAAAAGCATCGTAGACCAACAAACCAAATCAAATTTAATTTGTGCTGTTACTTAAAAATAAAAATTATTAATTTAAAAAGTATTTAATTTATAATGCTGGTGTGTTTATGTGATCAAAACTAGAAACAGATTGCTTGTTTATATTATAAAATTTAAAGCATTAATTATATTAATTTCCATGAATATTTATCATAAGTGCAGTTAATTATTAATGTCTTTATAGAAAAAAAGTCAGTTATAGTGCAGTTAATAGTTATATAGTTATACTGCCAATCAATCTGAATTGCTAAGTAAAACCATCACCTGGATGATTGTTTTAGAAATTATTTATTGAACATCGCAATCATGCTAACTTAAATAAATGAAATAATTTTTTTCATTACTTCATTTTGTTTTCGATCGATATTTACTGAGCATTGAAAACCCCAATATTTAATTTCCATCCAAAGTACCGTTTTCAAAAGACTTTATTTTAGCACATTAAAATACTTCGCAAGGAAATTAAAAGATGAGAAATACGAAATGGAATATTAAACCGCTAAAATATTTATATAAATGTAGCGAGCGATAAATACGCTTTATTGCTTATTGGAAAACGCAATGTCCTGGAATTTCAACCTCTTTTCAAACGACGTGCAATTAAATTTTTCATTTCAAAAGGAAAGAAGCGAATGGCATTAAAATGAAACTTATATGAATAAAGAAAATATTCGCTGACTTAAATTTCAAAAGACTATTTTGTGCATTCTGCTACTAACTTCTAAGCATCATTTTTTGAGCAAAATAAAATGTCTTTTATTACGAAAGGTCGTCTCACAACTCAAAGCTAAGCAGAATTATACGTACTTAATAATTTATTTAATAAGATATTTCTTTAAAAAGTTGGCATTATTCAAAATAGAAATCTTTTCAAACACAAAAGTGGATGTTTTGGTAAAGAAAAAGTTATAAATTTGATATCTGATTTAATCTTAATTAAACTTTTAATTAGTTCATATAACTTAATAAATTGCTAAAACTAAACATTAGAATATATGCCTTATAAATATTAATGAGGAATAAAAAAAAAATATTATTATAATACGTTTCTCTAAAAAAAAAAATGTAATATACTTAAACGTAATTTCTTTTTTATTATATAAGCCTTTACATTGAGTTATTGATGCAGCAATAAAGATCTAAATCCTTTATTCAGTTAACACTGAATAATTAGAATTTAGAATAAGTAATTTACATTAAATTTAGTAGTTTTATTTCTATTTATAAACTAAGTTCTAAATATAGATTTCAATTACTTTTATAAAACAAATTATATGCAATGTTGAAATAAATTTCTTAAAAATAAAGTGTTTGAAAAATAAATAATAATAAGTCAGAATAATAAGTGTTGAATAATTTGACGACATAAACATACTCTTAGGAAATTTATCACTAAAACTTTGTAATTATAAACCGTAATATTTTTAGTTAAAAAAAGAAATTGATTTTTACTGAAATTTTAATATATATTTATTTGCCTTACAGTATTTTGAATTTATTTCAAAAATTAAAAGTAATGAATTAAAAATCATACAACTTACTTTAATAATTATATAATATAATCATCATCATAGAAATTTTCATTATGCTGGGGAAATATGCATAATGATCTACAAAAAAAAACATCAGATTTTACTGATTTGAAAAGGAATACATACATGATGGTTTACATGATACACAATACAATTACAATTACATGATACTCAATACAATTACAATTTCAGTGAACACAATTGCATGATATATTCTTCAAAATTCTAGTTGTTTATGAAATTCTTACTAGTTTTGCGTTTTATTTAATTGCATTCTAAAATTAATCAATTATAAGATTGGTAGAATAAAGTAAAATTAAATGAAAATATAGAATATATGATCTGTAGATGGATGGGATTGATCAAAATGACGTGACATACAATTGTTTGAAAAGATTGATAGATTACGATCATTTTCTCGTACAGATAATGCTTTACTAATTGATGTAACTCCAAATTTGTTCAATTCATTAATAAACCTCATTGTTACTTTTAGATTAAATAGCAAACTTTATTTAACTGATTTCTTGACAGTCAAGAAGATTTCAGAATACATATAAAGAGACAATAAATAATATTCTTTGGCAGGATAAAATTATCCTTTTCTAATTGGTATCTATGTATAGGCGCAACAATTCATGTAACTAACAATTCAACATTCATGCAATTAACAATTTAACAATTCATGCAATTAACAATTTAACAATTCATGAAATTAACAATTCAATATTTTGTCTTTCATGAAAGACAAAATATTGGATTGTTATTTGCCATATCATCTTAAACATCATCGAGAATGTTTAACACTGACTGAATAGATGTAAGAAAGATTTTATGACACAGTAAGTCATCTGATGAAAGAAATAAAATCTAAAATGGAATTAAAATATATTTAATATAACAAATGAAACTTAAATTCAGTGTTTTACCTTTTATAGTAAATATGATTTTCTTACTATTATTATCATATTCATAGAGATATGTTACAGCAAGTCATGTGTTGTAAACATACTGTAAAATATAATAATTTCACATTAGCAATATAAATTAAGCAGCAAACTTTAAATTAACGTTAGCATTTTTTTTTTTGTTATCTTTTTTTCATTCATGTTTCATTCATATTAAACATTGAACATATTGACATAGAAGAACCAGATAAATTGTAATAGGGACTTCCCATTGTGGATCTGAATATTTAGCAAATGTTTTTATACAAGGGACTGAAACACTTAACTGCTGAATTTATTTTAATTAAATACTTATAATTGTAAATTCTGTATTAAAAATTGCGTTTTATATATTTATTGCTGTACATTGCATGTGTTATTATGTATGATACATTTATTCATGTTGCATATTTCATAAGTAACTTTTTAAAGCATGAATTTCAAAAAATGAACACGTGCATTGCACGTATCTTTTGAGCATCTTCATTATAAAATCATCAACATTAATAATTCGAATGATATCCATAATCCTACCATAATGAAGAATAATTGACTATTCTTGATTCTTATGCATTAGTAGATTCAATTAGAATGCGTTTTGAATAACTAAACAGTTCTGAAAATTATTGTTATAGTTATATATAATTTCATTAAATAAGTTGATAAATTTGCCTTATGTATCAGCGTAGGAAAATAATTTTAGACAAAAAAAATTAATCAATATAATAAGAAATTTCAATTTTTATTCATGAAATAACAACATCTTGATAGTTATTAGTCAATCATATTTTCAATACCTTCGTCATTTCTACATTTAATCATTATTGTGTTTTACAATGTAATTCCAATATTTTTAAAATCATTCTTCTACATGTGATCAAGTATTTTGCTCACGTTTCAATTTAAAATGAATTCTTACTTTAACATAATAAAAATGGAATATTAACTCATCATTAAATGTCTTTGAACTGTAGTGAAGATTAATTAACTGTAAAACTGTTTTTTTTTTGTACTGCTGATTAGTTGAATTAAAACATTATGTTCTCGAATGAAGCCGTTATATTTCGTTTCCATTGTTAATTATAGTTATTAATTAATGCTATACTTCGAAATTAATTTTGCCGTCCTGTCACTCTCTTATTCATTTTTTAAAAATTATTATTTCTTAAAAAAATATTTGTATGATTTTAAAAAAAGAAAATTCCTGTAAAATGGATTAAACTACAGAGGGATACTTCTTAAATTTTAATATCGTCAATATTATTAATAACAATTAACATAAAAAATTTGTCACCTCAACTTCTTCTGTCATATTCAAATTATTTAAAAGCTCAATATTTTAGCAGATGTCATCTCATAAATTTCACAAATTTATTGTTTAGCTTTGCAGTAAAGTTTTCTGTGATAATTTTTAAACATTTTGCAAACTGCTAAAATATATTTATTTATTTCACCATTTTGAAATATACTATACCTAAGACTACGTTTTAAATTTTCATTTTTAAATAAAAATAAACAGTAGGAAATGAAATTCAACTAACAAATAATCTTGTCCATGATGTATGATAAATATATTTTCATTCATAAAATCGAATCAAAATATTCAAAAGCATTTAGACTATAAAGGAAAACTTAAAACTGTTTTATATAGATTTTTTTTTTAAATCAAATTTTAGTTTTTAAGAAACAGCAATAAATATAAAAAGTAATATGTTTTAGATCTTAAAATCCTATTCAACAATATTTGAATCTACAAGATTCGGTATTATTATGAATTGTTGTATTTAAAATAATTTAGGATTTACTTGAATTTAAAATCCCCAATAAATAATTGCTTATGAAATAATTGTTTTCAAATATTAATTATGAATTAATTATCACATTAAAATAAATACTTTTATCGAATATTTGAAATCATTACCATATATTTTCCTAAATTTAATTTATATTCTAAATTAAATGATTTTTAAATGACAGCCACATTAATCAATATTTATTTTAACTTTCATCATATAAAAATTATCCAATCTTTGTCTTCCTTATACTTAAAAGGTTGAATTTTATTCAGATTTAAGGTTTATGAAAAATTTCTGGAATGACTTATAATCATTAAAAAGGAAAAAAATCTCAACAAAAAGCTTTAGAAGTTAGAATCACGTTTGATAATCACTGTTAGTTAATTAATGTGAGTTTTTTATAAAAAAAATAAAAACATTTTAGCCGGATATTATATTTTTTTTTTAAATAATTTTATCGGATATCGAAAAAATGGTCCATTAAGATCATCATTAATTGTCTTTAAAAGTGAAGATTAATTAACTGTAACACTTTTTTGCTTTTGTGATTAGTGCATTAAAAACATTTTGTTCTCTTAGGAAGCTGTGATATTTCTTTTGTTTCCAATATTAATTATAGTTATTAATTAATGACATACTTCCAAATTAATTTCGCCAGCCTGTTTATTCTAGATGCGTTTTTAACTCGCACAGCATCGTCATAAGGTATTTGGAATGCTTCCGATGATTAAAACTACGTTATAAATCATTCTGAAGTTGTAGTTGTTTTGACTGTTACAAGTGTTGATAAGACTTTCAATTATTTTTTGCTTCGTGATGCTTTTTAATCAATTCTGGAATCGCAGTAATCTTTGGCTATTCTTTATTTAGACATTTTTTGAAAGAAAGTAATCAGCAACGGTTTTACTTCCATCTGCTTATAAGTACTCTCCTGCTCCCTTGAAGATTACTGACAGTAAGCTGCTTTGATTTTTTCACCGAGAACTAATCAAAAATATTTTTCTATTTTGCTTCTTACATCGAATGCTAAAATAAAACTGATTGGATGAATTTCTTAGATGAAAATTAAGTCCTGTCAGAGATGTTCATCTAAAACTTTCAATGAAGTTAACAAGAAAACTTACAAACAATGTTCATCAATTCCACAATTAATAAAAATCCTAAATATGATATTTCTAGCTACTGGACAAATAATAACTTATGTGAGCATCATTTCTTTAATTATTTCTCAGTAAAAAAGATAAAGTCATACAAAAGATTCTTAAAAGAAAAATGTTTAATTATTTGTATCGCTTAAAATTTTATTTAAGCCTTTTAAAATATAAGGAGGCTGTAAAGACCTTATTATTAATATGAATTGTTAATAGGAGTTATGAGAAAACGGTTTGTCACTCAGAATCTTTTTTATTTTTATCTAGAAAGTATTTTTGTTTTTGTAATATTTTAACGTCGTTGAAAAATTTGACACTATTAGCCACCACTACAAGAACTAATCAAAATTTTTTTTTTTTTTTCTATTTTTGCTTCTTTCATGGAATGCTAAAATAAAACTGATTAGATGAATTTCTTAGATGAAAATTAAGTCCTGTCAGAGATGTTCATCTAAAACTTTCAATGAAGTTAACAAGAAAACTTATTACAAACAATGTTCATCAATTCCACAATTAATAAGAACCTAAATACGATATTTGTAGCTACTGGACAAATAAAAATAAGAATCATTTCTTTAATTGCTTCTTCTCAGTAAAAATATAATTTCATGCAAAGATTTCAGTGTTTAATTATTTTTTATGGTTTAAAATTTTATACAGCTGATTTCGAAACAAATATGATTGCTCTGTTTTTTAATAGGCCTTATGAAATATAAGGATATTGCAAAAACCTTATTATTAACATGGGTTTTTAAATAAGTTATGAGAAACGGTTTTGCCATATTTTTATCTAGAAAACATATTCGTATTTTGTTTTCGTAATCATGAAAAAACTATATTTACTGTATATATATTTACAATATTCATATAGAATATTACAATATGTAATATAGAAAATTTATATATTTATACACTCTTACACTATTACTATTATACTATATTATTATATTTTCAATATTTAATACAGAAATTTTTTTTTTTAAAATTTACAATATTTAATATGCATAATCTTTGAATGTATTTAGCTTACACAATTTAAAGATTTGTACTTAGAATTAATTTTAAATGTACTAAATATGAAAATATTTCAATAAAAAAACTCCAAATGTGGTATCAATTTAAATTATCATTTGTTTCAGATAATTTAAATTTGCATACTATATATGTTATGACAATCTAAAGCAATTTTCATCAAAATACTTAACAACTATCCATTTTTGGTTGATGTTCATATTAAACTCTACTAATGTGTGCATGAATTAGTTTAATTAATTTTATACCCTGTTTAAAATACGAAGTGTGTGAATATTGTATTTAAAATAATTTAAAAACAACATATTAACATCTTATTTATATACTGCTTTGGATATCTATAAGTAATATCATTAGTTTAACACATAAAGCATATTTCCAATTACGATTACTAACGAATAAACTACTTAAATCGCTAATACTAAAAAAGCTTCTTTTAATATAAAATAGTGGATTCTTTAAATATAAGACCAAACGTTAGTTAAACTGTTATTTATTCTGAAGAATTTTAGCAAATTTGGATGGTTTCAGACTTTTCTTGGCAAGAGATCTTGAAGATAATCTATTTGATGAGAGACATATCCGGAAACGGGCTTTAGCTTTTAATGACACTTAGTTTACATAATTCAAGATGCACTTATAATTTGTGTTTTTAAATGTGCTAAATATGAAATACTATTTTCGTTGTAAAAACCCAACAAATATTGAATTATTAAATTTACAGTTAGTAGTTATATTTTAGATAATTTAAAATTTGGCATCATTTATTTTTATCTAAAGCAATTTTTATCTTCATCCATTTTTTGGTTGATGTTTATATTAACTCAATAAAATCTAAACATGAATAAATTTAATTAGTACATACTGTTAAATATATGAATGCCCAAGTGTTTGACTATTGTATTTTTAAAATAAAAATTATAGCAATATTAACAATAAATTATTCATACTGCTGAATATCTGTAAGTGATATAATTACATTAGTTTTTAACAAATAGGCATATATTTTCCAATTATGATTACTAACGAATAAACTTTAAATCTTAATATTAAAAATATTTTTAATATAAAATGGTATATTCATATATGAATAAAATGTTGATTAAACTGTTGTTATTCTGAAGAATTTTGGTGGATAGGTTTCAGACTTTTTCTTGGCAAGAGATCTTGAAGATAATCTATTTTTGGAGTAGAGACATATCGGGCAACGGCCCTTCATGAATGTTTGCTAAGTCAAAAACAGGCACTTATTGAACACACTGAGATGAGCAGAATTAAAGTGTTGTGAATATAATAATGCTTAAGCTCCTAACTTAACTAAATAATAATTAATTATTTCAGTGTTTTAAGGGAAGCTTAAACTTAGCCAGCTTAGAAGATTTTGAGCTTTATAATGATCCTCAATGCAATGAAATCCCTAATTAGTTTATTAAAACTTATGTATTTATATTTAGGTTAAAAATTATAAGAATATGTCTTTCCAATTAATTTCAAATGCCTTTTTGGTGAAATATGAAATTTGTATGTAATCAATAATAATATATTTAAAAAATAAAAATACAAGGTTAAATCAATTTTTGCATAATTAAAATTAAATCTAAAGCATTTATTAATTTATAAGCATTATTTATAAACTTTTGAAGCAGTATATTAATTTTCCCAATATCTATATCTTTTAGATTTAATATTAATAACAATTGAATTTAATGTTAATTGTTTTTATGTTAAACTATGTGTGGTTTATTTTACACTGATAAATGAATAAATTGCCAATATATTCTATTTTAACGTTTCATAAATATATGAATTTCTTATTTATTAATAAAGACAATTAAAAAAAAAAAAGTTATTAACATTTTGTTAGTCTCATGTCTCATATATATTTTAAACATGTTCATATATGTTTATATATAGATTTATTTATTTTTAAATGAACAGTTGCTTAATATATTTACGTAATTTAAAAATTTATATTAAAATGATAGATGCAAATTATATTCAATTGCAACGTAGTTAAATTTTAAACTGAAATTTAATAGACTCTATCAGTTAATCAATCTGATCTAAGTATGAAATATAGAAATAATAAAATAAATTAATCTTTTAATCAATTGATTTAATGAATACTAATCTATAAATGTAATTAATGAATTCTAACCACAATGAAGTATGAACTATAAATAAATCAAAATAATCTATTAACATAAGTATGTGCCATGAATTAAAGAATGGAAAATTCTTTTGTAAGTTTGGGTTTTCCTCAATATCTACCATCATGAAATATTATTACTTTTTATTACTGTAACAATTGTGAATTGAATTCTATTTTTTGTGAATGAAGTATTCTTTTTCTTTCACTTATTATGTTAATTGGAATTCTAATCATAGATTCAATTGCAACGTGGTTTAATCTTCACCTGCTTTTTAATGTAACCTAAGAAAGCACTATCAATTATTCTATTTTAAGCCATGGAATCTAAATAAATATATGTAAATCAATTCTTCTAATTTAATTGTAGTATAAACTATAAAGGAATCAAAGATAAATAATTAAATTAAGCACTGTCAAGGAGACATAAAAAATTATATTTGCAACGTTATTTTTGTAATGCTATTACTTTTATAAATCTTTACTATTACAAAAATTTTCTTTTTAATATAATAGTTATTTTATGGATGATTTTTTTTTTTCATTTTACATGATGTGTTTAAGCAAATGATCTATAATGCTTATATGTAATGATTATTTTTAATATATATTGAACAAATTTGATTTGGTTTGTCGCTCTACGGTCGATTCATGCACACTTTAGGCTAATTAAAGCGGAATCTACCGTTTAATGGGGATTCCGAACCACTAACAAAATATCCGTGCCATCAGAATATATTAAATAAAGTTGATGAACTTTATAATTTAAGCAACAACAAATTCAATTGAAATTTCTTCGTTTTAATAAAAAGATTGAAAATTTTTATTTGATTTTCAGAAGACATTGTCTGCAGCCTAATTAATACAAAATGGTTTAAAAACAATTTTAAATTCAATGATGAAATAGAGCAAATCTGGATATCACAAATTTCTAACCATTTATTACAAATGAAAATATTAAAAAAATATTTAGAACCAAAATCTAACCTCAAAATGTAAATATTACTTATTTTGAATATAATTATTTCTTAGAATTCCTTGAATCGTTAATGAAAACAAACCACAAAATTGCACATTTACTAAAAACCGTCGTGACTTATTATTTCTTATGCAAACAGAATTAACGTCAATGTAACTATGTAACACTCCAAAAATTCTAAATACTTAACAAAATTTTAATGATCACCAGTGCTGAAACTTTGAAGTCTTAAAATACTTCATCATCGGGGTGTTAATCTAGATTAAAAACATTTCTAAATTTAATATTAACTAGAGCAAATTTTGATTTTTTGGTAAATTTCAAAATATTTATTACAAATAAAAAATATTAAAACCACTAATAAAAATATATTATAATCAAAAATCCAGTTCTAAAAAGTAAAGATTAGTTATTTTAAAAACGAATTATTGCTTAGAAATTTCTTGAATCGTTAATTAAACAAACCATAAATTATACAACTACGGTAAAACTTACAGTCGTTACTTTTTTTTCTTTCTTATGCAAACAGAATTAACGTCAAAAAGAAATTATGTAACGTCAAAAATGCTTAATACTTCTACATACAATTTAATGATGATCTACAGTGGTACTAAAACTGAAATCTTAAAATACTTTTTATATGGGGGTGAATCTCGATTAAAACATTTTTTTAAATTTAATATGAAATAGTGCAAATTTGGATTTGCAATTTCATAATATTTATAACAAATAAAAATATTAAGTCATTAATAAAATATTTTTAGAATCAAACTCTAGTCTTAAAATGTAAAAGATTGCTATTTTGAAACTAATTATTTCTTAAAATTTTCTTGAATAATTGTGAAACAAACCACAAAATCGCGCATTTACCGATAAAAACCCGTCGTTACTTGTTCTTTCTTATGCAAACAGAATTAACGTCAAAGAAACTGTGTAGCAATCAAAAATGATTAATATTTCAACAAAAAATGAAACTGAAGTGTCTTAAAATAATTTACCACTCTGGGTCTAATCTGGGTCAAGGGAAGATTTAAAATTTTGTGTGAAAGCCAGAGCAAATTAGACCTCCATGTTTCATAATATTGGAAATTTACAAATAAAAATAATTAACCATTAACAAAATATTTTAGTGTCAAAAATCTAGTCTTGAAATGTAAAAATTTACTTAGGATTTCTTGAGGAATCGTTAATGAAACAAACCCATGTACACTTTTACGGTAAAACCGTCGTTACGCGCATTCTTTCTTATGCAAACAGAATTAACGTCAAGGTAACTATGTAACGTCAAAATGCTTAATACTTCAACGAAATTTTAATGAATACCAGTGCTGAAACTTTGGAAGTCTTAAAATACTTTACCTCTGTGGGGCTAATCTCGATTCCGCCCAATCCTTTGAAGCGAAATTGCGATGCTCAGAATGTCCTTTCACTTAAAGAGGCGCCAAGCGGTTGAAGCGAATACACCGAAGTGCATTATTAAGCCACGATTTTATGCCAAAGATTTATTCAGGAAATGATGCAAGCGTGCTGAAGATTCAAATCCGTTTTACTATATGAATGCCATCAGAGCGAAAATTAACACCCAGACTGAGTTACTTATAATTCTCCGTGGATTATTCCTGACAATCTCACTGTAAAAGCAGATTCGCTTTGCAGTGCAAAATCACAACAATTTAATAATAATGCTTCAAAGCTGCATTTGATTTTAGATTTGCCAATATATAAGTTTACATTATTATTTATAAAATTAATATCATTCAGAATGAATTACAATTGAGTACTTTAAGGTGTTAAAGAATTTATAATTATGTAATATGATAGATTTTAGTGGTAGCGTAATTTACATTAGATTATCTGAAATTAATTATGTTTGTAATGATACTTTTTGGAAAAGAATTATTGCTAAATGGAAAAAATATGTTTGTTTCACTAGTGACATGATTGTTGTTTCAACCACTTTTATTGCGCTGAATATGGTCCTGAGTACTATCTGCACATAACCTTATTAATTTACTCAAAGGTAATTGTGCTCCTTATATTTATCATGGACTCTTTCTGGCTTTTTCATTGTAAAAGCAGATTCAAGCAATACGTAAC
>BPLR01021486.1:0-24592 GCA_021605095.1 Caerostris extrusa
AGTAACTGGATATAAAAAACGATTATTTTTTTGTTATAAGAAATGTTCTCTAACCTCCACGTCTTCGAAAAGGACACCAGTAACTGGATATTAAAAAGATTATTTTCTTCGGTATAAAAAAGGCCTCCAACCATCCACTTCTTCGAAAAGGACACCAGTAACTGGATATAAAAAGATTATTTTCTTTGTTAAAAAATGTTCTCGTAACTATATTCGAAAAGGACAAATGATTATTTTCTTCCGTATAAAAAAAGGCCTCCACCTCCACGTTTTCGATAAAGATACCAGTAACTGTATATAAAAAAGATTATTTTCTTCGGTATAAAAAAGGGTCCTCCGACCTCCACGTTTTCGATAAAGATATCAGTAACTGGATATAAAAAAAGATTATTTTCTTCGGTATAAAATAGGGCCTCCAACTCCACGTCTCGAAAAGGGCACCAGTATCTGGATATTAAAAGTTTATTTTCTTCGGTATAAGAAATGTATCTCCAACCTCCAAGTCTCGAAAAACAACAGTAACTGGATATTAAAAAGATTTTTTTCTTCGGTATAAAAGAAATTGCCTTCAACCTCCACTTCTTCAGTAACTAAATATTAAAAAGATTATTTTTTTGTATAAAAAAACACCAGTAACTCCACATATTCGAAAAGGACAAATGATTATTTTCTTCGAATAAAAAAAAGACCTCCAACGGCCACGTCTTCGAAAAGGACACCAGTAACTGATATTAAAAGATTATTCTTTTTATTAACTGGTATAAAAAAGGTCTTTGGTATAAGAAATGTCCTCAACCTCCAAGTTTTCGATAAAGATACCAGTAACTGGATATAAAAAATGTTATTTTCTTCCGTATAAAAATTTCCTCCATCGGCCTCCAACCTACACTTTTTCAAGATACCGGTACACTGGATAATGAAAATTTTCTTTGGTAAAAAGGTTCCATTTTCGAAACGGAGTCAGGTATTAAAAAGCGCCTCCGACCTCCACGTCTTCGAAAAAGACACCAGTAACTGGATATAAAAAGATTATTTTCTTGGTATAAGAAATGTCCTCTAACCTCCACGTTTTCGAAAGGACACCAGTAACTGGATATTAAAAAATGATTATTTTTTCGGTATAAAAAAAAAAAAGACCTCCAACCTCCACGTCTTCGAAAAGATACCAGTAAATGGATATTAAAAAAGATTATTTTCTTTGGTATAAAAAAGACCTCTAACCTCCACGACTTCGAAAAAGACACCAGTAACTGGATATTAAAACGATTATTTTCTTCGGTATAACAAATGTCCTCTAACCTCCACGTCTTCGAAAAGGACACCAGTAACTGGATATTAAAAAGAATATTTTCTTCGGTATAAAAGGGATCGTCCAACCTCCTCGTCTTCGAAAAGGGCACAAATAACTGGATATAAAAACGATTGTTTTCTTCGGTATAAAAAGTGCCTCCAACCTCCTCGTCTTCGAAAGGACACAAATTACTGGATATAAAAGAAGATTATTTTCTTTGGTATAAAAAAAGGCCTCCAACCTTCACTTTTTCGAAAATGATTCCAGTAATTGGATATAAAAAAGATTATTCTCTTCGGAATAAAAAGGGCCTCCAATCTCCTCTTTCTTCGAAAAAGGACACCAGTAACTGGATATAAAAACGATTATTTTCTTTTGTTAGAAGAAATGTTCTCTAACCTCCACGAATTCGAAAAAGACACCTGTAATTGGATATTAAAAAGATAATTTTCTACGGTATAAAAAGTCCTCCAACATCCACGTCTTCGAAAAGGGCACAAGTAACTGGATATTAAAAAGATTGTTTTCTTCGGTATAAAAGGGTCGCCAACCTCCACGTCTTCGAAAGGGACACAAATAACTAAATATAAAAACGATTATTTTCTTCTTTATAAAAAGACCTACAACCTCCACATATTCGAAAAGATCACCAGTAACTGGACATATAAAAAGATTATTTTCTTCGGTATAAGAAAAGGTCCTCCGACCTCCACGTCTTCGATAACGATACCAGTAACTGTACATAAAAATATTTTCTTCGGTATAAAAGGGCCTCCGACCTCCACGTTTTCGATAAAGATACCAGTAACTGGATATTAAAAAGATGATTTTCTTTGGTATTAAAAAAGGGCCTCCAACCTCCACGTTTACGAAAAGACACCAGTAACTGGATATTAAAATAGATTATATTCTTCGGTATAAAGAAAGACCTCCAACCTCCATGTCGACGAAAAGGACACCTGTAACTGGATATAAAAAACGATTATTTTCTTCGGTATAAAAGGGCCTCCATCCTAATCGTCTTCGAAAAGGGCACAAATAACTGGATATAAAAAACGATTGTTTTCTTCGGTATAAAAAGTGCCTCCAACCTTCTCGTCTTCGAAAGGGACACAAATAACTGGATATAAAAACGATTATTTTTTGGTATAAGAAATGTCCTCTACCCTCCACGTTTCGAAAATGACACCAGTAAATGGATATAAAAAAGATTATTTTCTTCGGTATAAAAAAGGGCCTCCAACCTTCACTTTTTCGAAAAAGATTCCAGTAAATGTTTAAAAAAACATTATTCTCTTCGGTAAAAAAAGGGCCTCTAATCTCCCTCTTCTTCGAAAAGGACACCAGTAACTGGATATAAAAAACGATTATTTTCTTTGTTAGAAGAAATGTTCTCTAACCTCCACGAATTCGAAAAGTACACTAGTAATTGGATATTAAAAAAGATTATTTTTTCTGTATAAAACAAGACCTCCAACCTCCGCGTCTACGAAAAGGGCAGTATTTACTGCATATAAAAAACGATTATTTTCTTTGGTATATGAAATGTCCTCTAACCTCCTCGTCTTCGAAAAAGGAAAAACTAATTGGGTATAAAAAAAAGAAAATTTTCGTCCGTATAAGAAAAGGCTTCCAACCTTAATGTCTTCAAATAGGGCACCAGTAACTGGATATAAAAACGATAATTTTCTTCGGTATAAAAATTTCCTCCAACCCACGTCTTTGAACAGAACACCAGTAACTCGATATTAAAAACGATTATTTTCTTCGGTATAAAAAAAGGGTCCTCCAACCTCCACGTTTTCGATAAAGATACCAGTAACTGGATATAAAAAGATTATTTTCTTCGGTATAAAAAAAAAATTCCTCCAACCTCCTTGTGCTCGAAAACGACACCAGTAACTGGATATAAAAAACGATTATTTTCTTCGGTATAAGAACGGGCCTCCAATCTCCAGGTCTTCGAAAAGGACACCAGTAACTGGATATAAAAAAAAAAACCTATTTTCTTCGGTATAAAAAAACCTCCACCCTCCTCGTTTTCGATAAAGGACACGAGTAACTGGATATAAAAACGATTATTTTCTTCGGTATAAAAATTTCCTCCAACCTCCTCGTCTTCGAAAAGGACACCAGTAACTCGATATTAAAAAGATTATTTTCTTCGGTATAAAAAAAGACCTCCAACCTCCACGTCTTCGAAAAGGACACCAGTTTTGGATATAAAAAGATTATTTTCTTCAGTTCTAAAAATGGCCTCCAATTTCCACGTTCGAAAACGACACCAGTAACTGGATATAAAAAACGATTATTTTCTTCGGTATAAAAATTTCCTCCAACCTCCTCGTCTTCGAACAGGACACCAGTAACTGGATATTAAAAAAGATTATTTTCTTCGGTATAAAAAAGATGTCCTCCAACCTCCACGTCTTCCAAAAGGACACCAGTTTTTGATGTAAAAAAAGATAATTTTCTTTCGTTATAAAAATGGCTTTACAATTTCCTCCGACCTCGACGTTTTCTATAAAGATACCAGTAACTGGATATGAAAAAGATTTTTTTCTTCTGTATTAAAAAGGTCCTCCGACCTCCACGTTTTCGATAAAGATACCAGTAACTGGATATAAAAAGATTATTTTCTTCGGTATAAAAAAGGGCCTCCAACCTCCACGTTTTCGAAAAAGATACCAGTAACTGGGTATAAAAAACGATTATTTTTTTCGGTATAAGAACGGGCCTCCAATCTCCAGGTCTTCGAAAAGGACACCAGTAACTGGATATAAAAAACTTTCTATTTTCTTCGGTATAAGGAAAGAACATCCACCCTCCTCGTCTTCGAAAAGGACACCAGTAACTGGATATTAAAAAGATTATTTTCTTCGGTATACAATATTGCCTTCAATCTCCTCGGTTTGTATAAGTCATGAGTACTTGGATTTAATAAACGATTATTTATTAGTAGAAAAGGAATTGGTAGACCTATTGTACCCATTGTTGAATATATATTTGTAGAGAAGAAAAATAGTTTGCTAATTAAACTCGACGTTTCCGGTTGGTATGTCTTGTTTGCATTAAAAATCTCTTAGATTGAATATTGCTGTATTGGAACAGTATGTTTCTCCTAAAAAGGCGGAAATAATTATTATTTTGAAGGATTGGTCTGTAATTATTTCTTTTGTAACAAAATAGTCACTGAATCTTAACAAGCTGTGTTGATAGCAAAAGGAACATTTTTTTTAAATTATGGGGTTTTGTAGAAACTTCTTTCTTTAAAAGCTTTCTTATAAAAATTATTTTACTCTCAGTTACATATGGTGGAATCATGATGCATGAAGTATGGAAAAGATTGATATTTGATACGTTTCTCATCTTCAATTGATATTTTCTGTCTATATATGATATGACATATGACAGTGATATGACATATTAAAAATGCTTGCTGCTGTAGGGAGTTCTTTTATATCAAGAAAAGAAAGATTCACCCTATATTTATTACGTCACTGCATAGATTAAAGTCGGTTCTTTCATTTTCGCCAAAGCTTACAAAGAATATTTTCTTTTTTTCCAAAATTGATGGAATATCAATATTCAAATGAGTTTTTTTGCCTATACCAAATACTACGTAAAAAAAAAAAATCACAACTACCAGTTACTCTTTTGCTATTTCGTATCATTCTGAACAGAAGAAATGGATGATTCTGACATTTAATGCATGCTATTGCTTTTAGTGGGAAGTTTTTTTTTTCCTAGGAACATGGTATTTACTGTATCCCTGTAATAAGTCCTTCCATATAAAATTAAAAATAATATAAGTTGACCACTAGTTACTCTTTACTGTAATGTGGGAAATTGAGGAGAAATATTGAATATCATATATTCTGAAGGTTATGATACTGTTTTATTGAATATTTGACTCTGAGTATAAATTTCATTACATTTATAATCGATATTTTACATTGGCTCTAGGTGCTAGGTGCTGGGGCTATGGGAGGTTCCATCTATTAATGTAAATAGGGCAAAACTCGCTAAACTATCAGGATCTGACTTTTTAAAGCTATTTATATATATTTTGTAATATTTATATTTATAAAAATGATTGAAGATTTCAAATGATGAGCAATATTTTCAATGCCAATTCAAGAAATAAATAAATTAAAATTATTAAAATGATTTATAAAACTGAATAAAATTATAAAATTTAAAAAAAATTACAGATTGAGTAAGAGAGGGATCTTATGCTCATTGTTCTTTTTACATCAACCTGTAATTAAATTTCTCTAATATAATTTCAGAATTCTGAATGATAAACAATATTTTCAATGCCAAATCAAGAAATAAATAAATTAAAATTATTAAAATGAATGATAAACTGAATAAAATTATTAAATTAAAAAAATCTATGGGAATAGAGAGGGAAGGTCAACCTATAATTAAATTTCTCTAATTAAGGAGAGCTTATGCCATCTATTAAAGTAAATAGAAAACTCATTCTGCGTCTATTGAAATTTGCTTTGTAATATTTATATTTTTAAAATTCAATGATGATTCTGAATGATGAGCTATAGCATCAATTCAAGAAACATCTTAAATAAAACTAATAAAAAATGAATTATAAAAATGGACAAATTTTTTAAATTAAAGAAAATTGAGAGAGGGATCTTATACCCATAGTTCTTTTACGTCGACATTAAATAGGATGGAGCTACGGGGGGTTTTTAATAGTTATAAAATTATTGAAATATGCTTTGTAATATTTGTAATTTTAAAATGATTGAGAATTCTGAATGATAAGCACAATTTTCAAGGGTAACTCAAGAAACAATTTAATAAAAATTAATAAAACAAATTATAAAACTGAAAAAAAATATTTAAAAAATTATATATATATATATATATATATATAAGGTTCTTATGGCAATAGTTTTTTTTTTGCGTCAACTTGTAATTAAATTTCTCTAATTAAGGAGAGCTGGAACTATTAGGGGGTCCATTTGTTAACATAATTATTGCAAAACTCGCGGAAATGCAAGGATATGGCTTTTTAAAGATATTGAAATAAGTTTTGTAAAATTCATATATTTAAAAACATTAATGATTCTGATTGGTGAGCAATATTTTCAGTGCCAATTCAAGAAACTATTTAATAAAAATTAATAAAATTAAAACTGAACTAAATTTATTAAATTTAAAAACAAGTTATAGAGGGGGGATCTAATGTCCATAGCTCTTTTCGCTTCAACCTGTAATTAAATTTCTCTAATTAAGGAGAGCTGGAGCTATTGGGAAGTCCATATGTTAATGTAAATAGGACAAGACGCGCGTTAATATCAGGATCTGACTTTTTAAAACTAAAGTAATATCGTTATCATCATCATCTATTATCATACTTATGGACTTTATGCATTATGATATAAAAAAAAAATTTACTCAATTTACATTAAAGTCCTTAAAATTTTTTTTTAATAATCAAAATGTAATGGTTTTCAACGTGCTTTTTTGTTTCTTCTGTTTATATATGTCGCAATGAACATGTGGGTGCAACGAACGGTGTCTTCTGTTTATATATGTTGCAAATAAACCAGTATAAATTAATGTATTACAAATTTATGAAGAAATTTATGAGAACTATGGGTTGAAAGTTAATCAATCATATGAATATTATGCATTATGGAATGTTAAACAGAATTTGAAACTCAATATACATATTATCCTGAATAAAATGCACTTTTCCAGAAATCTTTACCCACCGTATTACAAAGGGAAAAATCCTGCCGCTGCTCTTTTGTAACAGTATTTATACAATATAATTGAATTTTATTTTGCAATTTTTTGTTAATTTTGAAAAAAAATATTGTAATTATATATACAAATATATATGATATACAAAAGTATATACAAATGGCATATATGTATTATGAGTATATATACAAAAGTATATATGTATAGTATGGAAAGTATATACAAAGTGTATATACTTTTTCGCACTTTTTCGTAAATATTAGAAAATACTATCCTATTGTATACTGTGCATCTGGGTATAGTAAAAAATAATTATGCCGAGTTCACTATTCAATGTATCTCTCGTTGCTATTTAGTCTTGAGGTAAACGTAATTAGTAACCACAGGGATACAGTAAATACTACATACGACGTTAAAATACCGCAGGAAAAAAAACCAGATTTAAAAATTATATTTTATAATTTTTCTTTCCTTAATTAAAAAATTGTTGAGTTTACAGCAAATTTTCTTAATTCAATTTATCGATTTGAAAAAGGAAGCAATATTTCAAGTTATTAAAGAATTTTCTTTTTGTCAATAACATGTAATTTTCTATATTCGGAAATCTTTTGGAAAAAAACCTATTCAAATGAAGGAAAACCGCTAAATTCTGAATGTGAGGTAAATCCAAATGCTTGTTCAATTGCTTATAATAATGGAAGAAGGAATTATTCCGATTATTTGCATTAGAATAGTGAAAATAATGAAACTTGTACATGCATTTAATTGCCACTGCTTGAAAGGATCGACTTTTAACTTGACAAGAGTAACTGGATTTAAAAAATGGTTTTAAATGGTTATTTTCTTAAAATGGCTATACTAAGATATTTGTTGCCCTTCAGACATTTTCTTTGGAAGGTAAAATAATAACTGTATGTGCACATTATTTCATCCAGCAACCTCGTTTAAGTGTAAAACACCAGTTACTGGATATAAAATGATTATTTTTTGTATTTAAAAGAAATTGCCTCCAACCCCCTCGTTTACGAATAAGACACCAGTTACTGGTTATAAAACGATTATTTTTGTATTTAAAAAAGAAATTGCCTCCAACCTCCTCGTTTACGATTAAGACGCCAGTTACTGGATATAAAACGATTATTTTTCTGTTTAAAAAGAAATTGCTTCCAACCTCCTCTTTTTCGAATAAGACGCCAGTCACTTGTTATAAAACGATTACTTTTGCATTTAAAAAGAAATTGCTTCCAGCCTCCTCGTTTTCAAATAAGACGTCAGTTACTGGTTATAAACGATTATTTTGCATTTAAAAAGAAATTGCCCGCAACCTCCTCGTTTTCGAATAAAACGCCAGTTACTGGTTATAAAACGATTATTTTTGCATTTAAAAGAAATTGCCTCCAACCTCCTCGTTTTCGAATAAGACGCCAGTTACTTTTTTGTAAAACGATTATTTTTTCATTTAAAGAAATTGCTTCCAACATCCTCGTTTTCGAATAAGACGCCAGTCACTTGTTATAAAACGATTATTTTGCATTTAAAAGAAATTGCTTCCAGCCTCCTTTTCGTTTTCGAATAAGACGCTAGTTACTGGTTATAAAACGATTATTTTTGCATTTAAAAAAGAAATTGCTTCAACCTCCTCGTTTTCGAATAAGACGCCATTTACTTGTTGTAAACGATTATTTTTGCATTTAAAAAAGAAATTGCTTCCAACCTCCTCGTTTTCGAATAAGACGACAGTCACTGGTTATAAAACGATTATTTTTGCATTTAAAAAAGAAATTGCCTCCAGCCTCCTCGTTTTCGAATAAGACGCCAGTTACTGGTTATAAAACGATTATTTTTGCAGTTAAATAAGACAGAGTCTCCGGTGTCCTAATTTTCGAATAAGTCGCAAGTTACTAGATTTAAAAAAGATTATTTTTTTCGGTATAAGAAATTTCCTCCATTCTTCTCGTTTTCTTATAAGGCATGAGTAACTGGATTTAATAAACCATTATTTGCGCCAGTAGAAATGAGATTGGTCGTCCGGCAGAGTCTTTCGTTGCGCGCCATACGAGCAAACGTGAAATAAGGAGAATTCTTTGTGGATATTATAGTTTCCAGCCTCTAGTTTTCAAATTACACATATGAAACTTGATTTATAAAATAATTATTTCAACGGTATAAAAATTATTATTTTTCTCTGTAAGAAATATCTTCCTCGTTTTCGTATAAGACCTGTGTTACTGTATATTAAATAAAATTATTTCTTCTGTATAAAATAATAATCAGTAAAATAAATAATAATCAGCTTCCTCTTTTGGGACGTGAGATGTGCATCTATGTTAAAATAAACTATCCTAACGAACATTTTCTTCGGTATAAAAAGAAATTGGCACTACCTTCCTCGTGTTCATGTAAAACATGAGTATCCTGATTTAAAAAATATTATTTCTCTCTTTATACAAGAAATTAAATTAAACTTCTTCTTTATACATGGAAATGGGAAGATTTGTAGCTGAAACTTAGAAAGAGTTGTAATTGAATTAAAGCTTTCTTCTAGAATTTTTCATTATCCATCATCTCAAGAATTTTCTTCCATTATTTGCTCGGTATAAAAAAAATTGGATTTTTATTGGCGAAATAAGTAAATTATTTTGTTTTTAAATTAATTGTTAATTATAAATAATTCACGTTTTAATTTCTTTATAGGCTAATCGAAAACAAATATCGAAATATTTTAGATTTTAATGTAAAAACAAGCTCCTACGGCATGTTATTATAAAATGGTTTAAATTGAAAGTTTTTCAAAGCTCACCAGTAGGTCATCTGTGTCATATTTGAACGGAAAAAATGGATTGCATTTGTAAAAATTTATTTCCATCAGAGATCAAGATTGTCGTTACACAAGGCAGGTCAGATTACCAGTTTTCTGTAAAATAAAACATGATCACATTATCAAAATTTTCGGCAATAAATACGTTTTAAAATATGTTCATAGAGATTGAAAGAAGAATATTCGAATATACCGGCTTTCATTCGCTACAATACACAAATCTTTCTTCAATTTTTTGTTTTATTATTTTTCAATAATATTTGCCTGAACGATTACTTATTTTGTTGCTCTACAAAAAATAAACTCTTTTCAGTATTAGTCGGCAATTTATAAAATATATATCTGCCAGTATGAAATTAAATAAGAGTGTTACATAACATTTTATTGCTTATTGTCTGTTCTGTCTAATAGTATATTAATGGTAATTTTCGGCATTTTACGAAAAATTCGAAAGTTTTTGACTTGGAAAATAACTTGGAACTAACTAAACATACAAAATTTGGAAATTCTTCTATTCAAGCATCTAAATTACAGCATAATTCGAAAGATTTATGCCGTATTTAGGAATTATGCAGTAAATGTGACTGTAGTGAGACGATGTTTTAAATAGTTCAAATCAAGAGACAGGAACTTGGAAGATGAACCCCGCTGAAGATCTGAAAATTTCCTCTCTAAATTTATTCTGCTAAAGTTAAAGCTAACCTTACTATAACTGTTAGAGAGCAGGCTGTTGATCTCGGTGTAAACATAATAATAGTTTAGAGATATTGCACCGTTTAGAGATAAAAAAATAGAAAAATTAGTTTGGAAAGATAAAAAAAAAATTAGTTCCACGTGATTTGGCCGAAATTACAACGCTTGCAAATTTGCGCATTATTCAGTAATCGCTAAAGAAATTGCTCCTTTTTAGATCGTATCATGACTTGTGATCAGTCAGTCTTTACAGTTTACAGGAGTACCTTGACTCCAGAGGGCCTTAAACTCCTATCTGGTCAAAATGAGTACATGGCGATAAGTAGGAGAAACATGGTTATCGAAAAACAGGAAATAAGTGGTTAAGGAAAATGTCCAAAAATTAAGAATTTGAAGAAGGAAATTGAAATAAAAATAATACCAAAAATTAGAAAATTAAATTAAGTAAAATTAAATGAAATTAAACAATTATGTAATAAAGAAAAATAATATAAAACAAAAAAATTAGAATAATATAATAACAGTAAAATAGTAAAATAAAAGAGATTCCACAGGAGGATAGGGTAACCGTTGTTAGAAAGGATGATTAATGGACCAGTTTGTCTAGGAACGTTGTAAATTGTAAAGAACCGCCATGGGGCGTTTAGCATTTTCCGGCAGAGAGTAAAATCGTATATCGGGAGATTATGAATTTCATCATTCGGAATATGTTCCAGATTTGCATAGAATTTATGACTTGTGATAAAAAAAAAATGGATATTGTAGGATAATCGTAAACGCTTAGCACAGTGGCTAGCTGAAAATCTAAACATGGATCCAAACCAATCTTACATCCATTAAAGTCAAAGGTGACAGTTTAGTAGAAACAATGAGGATTAAGCCATCGCAGCTTCTTAAGAATAGGTTAAAACAATTAATTGATAGTATCTGTCAACAAACTGCTATTGCGCATTAAGAGTTGTCGTCAAAATCAATTATGGTGAATCGAAAGGTTTTATTCTTGTTCATGCAAACACAAGATCTGAGATTTCAGAAGTCATATTTATTTGTAAGAATAATCATCATCATTAAGAATAATCATCGTCATACTTCAAAAACTGAAGGAGTGGAAATTTGAGGACAAAACTGACTCATTCACCAGATTTGTCTCCTACCAACTACCACTTCTTTTCCCTTTGGAGTCGTTTTTAAAAAATAATAGTGTCAATCATAAATTTGACAATTTGGATTCAGTAAAAACAACAATTATTTCGTACAATAGAATATATCACATGGTGGTTTTCAAAATAAAAGAATGTACGGGAGCGTTTTCCTTGATATCCAGAAAGAGTTTGGATTAACGGCCTACTTTAGAAACTCATTTTCCTCCTACGTTCATTCAATTAATAGAGTCCTACCTTCACGATAAAAAATTCTCTGTTAAAGTAAATTAAATTCATTTGACTTTTAGAAATATTTTGGCAGGTACTCCCCTGGGAAGTAAGATTTTAGCACTTCTTTTCTCTATTTTTTTTATCTCCAATACGCCTACTAACCCCAAAGCTCTGACTGCAATTTATGCAGATAATATGGATATCCTTTTGTAAGAATAATAACGTCAAATACCTTGCTGTCATTCTAACAAATATCTTAAAATCCTTAAAAACTGGCTTGACAAGGGAAAATCACATTAAATATTCATAAAACTGAGGCAGTCTTCTTTCGGGTAGGTAACAAAAATAAAAAATCGAATATTAAAATTAGCGATACCATAAATACTTGGAAAAATAGTCCAAAATATTTAGTTGTTTACTTAGACCGCACCTCACATGGAAAAAGCATTTTGAATGTACTAAAAATAATTTTCTTATTAATTTTAGAAAAATCTTTCTTCTTATTAATAGATTCTATAGCATGAGCAGGATCAATAAAAATCTTTTGCATGCAGCTATTCTACGATAGCTATACAAAAGAATTTTACTATAATTACCTACGCATGTCCAGTCTTGTATTATGTTTACTAAGTCTAACATAAAGATCGGTGAAATTCTTCAAAATATCACTCTCAGACAAGTCACCGCAGCTAAATGGTATATGGGAAATACGGAAAAACAGTAAGCCATTAATATTTCTGTACTTAAAGACTACCTTAAGCTCGTTTCGGAAAATTTCTTTAATTCTATTGATAACCACGTGAACTCCACAATGCAGGTATGTAAAATTGATGATCTTTATATTAATATTAAAAAACCACGGTATATTTTAATTTAGTATTTTTTTTCTCCTGTTTTATTTTAATAATTTCTATTATTCTGGGCAATTTACCTAATTGTCAACTGTTTATACCCTGTTCTACAGGAGATGTGGCCCCTCGGGGCTAGGAAGCTCCAGGAATCCAAACACCAACCAACCCAATCAAGAAGCTGCCAAAACAACCTTTATTGAATTTATTGTTTCTAAATCAAGGTGTTCTTTTAAACTGTGATAAAAATGCTTTAGAATCGATGGCAGAAGTGCATTGATATATTAGGTTGGCAAAAAAGGTATATCGGTTTTCACGTTTAAGAAGCATTGCGGAAATCAAAAATCTCACACCCAATAGTTTTAGCTGTTTTGATTAATCAAGATAAAAAAAATTTGTGTTTGTAACATTTTAAAAATTGTGCACTCAGCTCATTATATTATGGAACAGCCTAGTAATTTCACATGCACTATATATAAGCTTAAGAATAAAAAGAATAATTAATTAGTAAATGTTGCTACGTTTTAGATCGGAAAACAGAACAAATTCTAAAAAAGAAAATGGTCATCAAGAAAAAAAAGGACCACGGAGCATTAAACAACATCTATTCTTATATACCTTCAAATGGAAACTATGCTTAAATAATTATAAACAAAAATTTCATTTTCGAATGATAAAATAAATGAGCTCAATATGAATATTTTAAAGAATATTTTTAATAATTCTACTATGTTTACTGTAAAGACGAAGAATAATTTGATTTAGTTCTACTCTTGAACAAATTCTAATGATAATACCAATTATAAGAATCTTCACTATTCAATATTTCTTCATTATTTATTTAAAATATCAATAGTATGCAATGCTTCGTAATTTGTTCACAAAGTAAACACAAAATTATTTTAAGAAATCCTTCCTAAAAATTTAATGATTTTTTTAAATCCTATTAACAGTAAGTTTCACAAATTAACTTATATAAATGAGTAAAATTTACTTCTATAGATAATAACAATTTAAACTTAAAAATCAAATTTATACAATTACGTTTTCATTGTAACTATTTGTAATGTTACCATATAATTCATTTCATGTAAAGAAAAAGAAGATTTCTTCTTTTTACAGAACCTCATATTATATCATTATTTGTTTATTATAATGAAATAATTTGTTACATTTTATAATCATTAAAATTAAAAAAACATCATTTGAATATTATACGATTTAATAATTGTTAATAAGACTCATTTTTATTTAATATGAAAATAGGAAATTATTTTATAAATTAGATACTCCAACAAAAGCAAATATCAATGAAATACTTACAACAATCGCTTAAAGTGAGCATTTTCCAATCTTATTATTAAGTTGAACCAAAATTGTCCAGAATTAGTTATAAATGTAAAAACTTGGACTAGGGTAAATGTATGTACCTTACGCGACAAAATCTGCACTTCGAATGAAATGAAACAGTGTCTATATGTTATGTTTTATTGTTGATATTACTCTGTTGTGAATTTCAATAATTCTTTTAACAATAAAACATTATTAATGTAGTTTTACTGTTTAAAAATCACTTTGTTGGAATAATTCCATTGTTGCTACGCGATACAAATGTCAAATTTATTTAAGAAATAAATGTCGGAAACGAAATTAAAAATTATAAATATTCTGATTCCATATAACTAATACTAGATGGATGGCCCTACATGTAAACAAAACTATCCATGTTTTTGTGCCAGGGTCCTATATGATCTATCCCGATAACTTCGATGACTTTGCATCTTTCACATGATTAGCTGGCAAAGAACCATGTTCTGCAACTTGTCCTCTGACATTATAATGTTTGCACTTGAAACAGTTTTTCAAGACATTACGATTAGTTCTCCTACCCCTGACTATACAAAACTTCCCAAAGGCTCAATATAATTTGGGTTCCCTGTATTTCAGTTCGTTTCATGAAAATGCTGTATTAATCTTTTAGTGAAAATACATCTATCCCATCTACATATATAGGAGGAACAGAAAAAAATCAGTATAGATATAATTACATTATTAATATAAGTAATTATTTGAGACTTAACTTGTTATTTGAGATTTGAGACGATTAACATATATATTATTTGAGATTTAACTCTAATAATGCCATCTTCCTCTTCATCTTTTTCATTGGCGCAACAGCTCCGTGGTGGCCGTCTGTCTACTGGCAGGTTTCGAGACAGGAAGTGAAATGATTCCTGATCCTGACAAATATCTGTAATCCGTTTTTGAATGTCCAACGTGTGCTATGAAGAAGCTGGGATATTTCGTCTTTTGGGTTTGAATCCGGAAGGCGTAACGGATGCAGGTTGGAAATTGGATCAATGTGCATCTTCTTTTTTTCGGCTGATATACTTTAGTACTGCGTACTTAATTAATTGATAGACGATATAGCATTACAAATTTTAAAATTTTTCTTTCGCCTTTCTCTTCTTTTTTAAATTAGTGGCTTTATTGGCCTCGCCATATTGAATACATTTAAGAAACTGTGATGTACAAGCAGAGAGATTGGGAGGATCACTGCATTGTTTTTTTCTTTGTTCGTTTGTTCTAATGCAGCTGGCAAACACTTAGAGAATTGTCTTCGATGCCTTAAGGCAAGCGCTGCACCGACGTTACTCTTAGCACTACCCAGGAGGTGCGTGTAGCTTGAAGATAAACTACGGACGCGAAGTAACTATACCCCCCCTCCCCCAATTCTCCACGATCACATTAGACTGCGACCTACGGTTTAAAGTGGATTCGAACCACTACAAACATCCATGGCACCACCGGGACTCGAACCCGAAACTTGTGGTACCGAGTGCCAGATATCACTGCATTGTTCACCAACATATTTTTCCAGGAATTAGTAGAATTAGTAAAAGAAAAGCAATTTTTACACTGTCGGGTAGTATTTGGCTAGTTAGCCACAATTTATTTTCTAAATTGTGGCTAACTACTAGCACTACATTATTTTTTGCTCTGGTATTATAGTGTCAAGTTAGTTACTAAAACTGTAGAGGATAATGATGTGTAAAATAAAGGCTGAAAATAAATCATCGAAGTTCAGAAATTGACAATTATTGAATTGAATAATTTTCTTCATTGAGATCAATGCCTAATTTTGATAATTTTATGTATAATGGAATATCATGGATCATAAAACGAGTTGTAATTTTCAGGGTAAATAGATGCAATTATTGGAAGAATTATAAGAATTGGCCACCATAATTGCCTTAATGTTGGCCAATTTTTGAGCTGTTCGGAAAGCTGTTTCGCTCTTCGGAGTTCCCCTTGGCGGTTGATATGTATATCATCTACATGATTCAGAGTTGATATCTTTGAGGCTTAATTATATTTTTAAATTTTAGGATGAGTTTTATAAATGGTTTCATCTGGAACTTCAAATAGGAAGGTTAATGATTGAGTTCCAAGGTGAGAAGCTATTTGTATATTTTCTAAAATATTTCTTTGCAAAGGGCAATCCTTCTTCTGAGGTAAAATTCATAAAAAAATAACTATACAGGACATTTGCCATGTCAAAATGAAGGAAACGAATATTGCCAAGTATAAATCAAGTTGGTCTACGTGGAATTAAATTAATTATCAATTAACAAAACTATATGTTCATTTTGGAACCAAAATATGTGACAAATAAAAAGACGCAAAAAAAAGTAATATAGGAAAATAATTTAGGTAACTTACCTAGTTGAATAATAATAAGAAAAACAATTTAGGTAGCTTACCCTAATTGAATAATAAGAAGAAACACAATTTAGGTTACTTACCTAGTTGAATGATAATAAGAAAAACCATTTAGGTATCATACCCTAGTTGGATAATAATAAGAAAAACAATGTAGGTTACTTACCTAGTTGAATGATAATAAGAAAAAACAATTTAGGTATCTTACCCTAGTTGAATAATAATATGAAAAACAATTTAGGTAAATTACCCTAGCTGAATAATAATAAGAAAAACAATAATGCGCTTTACCACCCTTGAAAAGTCAGAACAAAGAGCAATTGGACTCCGGTAATATAATTTTCATCGATGGATTTTCTAAACCTTCCCATCACACATATTACGACAAAACCTCCGAAGAAGATTACTACATAGTGTTCTCGCGTTTACTTTTTGTCTTCTAATCAGGCGACAGAGAATCTGCGCAACGCCACATTTTCGGTGCCTCTTTTAATTTACTACCTTTGGAAAAAGTAAAACAAGACAGAAGTATGTTACGTATGGTAGTAATACAGAACACTGAAGCTGGATAGTGCTGTGTATTTTTATCTGCCAAATTGAAGGAGTTCATTTGTAGCGTTTATCTCTGTTTATACATTTGATTGTCAAGTTTTCCTGGTAGTACATGTTTCTTTTTTTATTTAATTTTCAATTTGGGTATGTCACCTGTATTTGTATATATTTTTCGTTTGTAAATTCTTGCAAATCTAGAAGGCCGAACATTTTGAGTGGGCTAGTTTAGAGTTCGGTATTTCAGATAGAAACACAGACCTTAACTTCATAGATTATAATTTGGACTTCGACCTTACTTTCCTATCTCATCGGGGCATCCTTTGAAATTTACAAATTGCATATGGACATGACGCTCGTTCCTTTCTCAGTGTGCTTGCGGTTTCAAATGGTGCAATACCGAAGCACATTCTAGAGTTCTCAAGGAAAACATAGCGCTAAACTTTCAAGGAAAACATATCGTCAAAAGTAACTACTTTGAAATATATTGCATACATGCGTATCACTGGACAAGGAAAGTTAATCCCATCCATTATTCACTTTGATACCGCCAGAGAAATGGCAAACATAAAGGCATAATGGGAGTTTCCGTCAATGCATCTCTTTACCCAGAAAAGATTTCCAGCCGATTTTTGCTTCCAACATTTCTACAGATATATCACTTAAAGAACCTGCATCAGAACTGGAAAAAAATGTATTTCTCCATCACAGAACTTACATGATTAGCAGGAAAACCAGCAACGCCTACTCTTTCCACACTTGTTGTAGTTATTATACTAGATAAATCTTGCCATACACATGTTAAATTATAGCTAACAGAACAAAATATCTCTGTTTTATAATAATTTTTACCCCATTTTTTTTTATAAGGAAAATAAAAGGATTAGACATAAAATTATAAAAATAAAAACAAAAATTATAAAATCGAAAACCAAACAATTATGAAATTGAAAATCAAATAAAAATTATAAAATTAAAAAAGAATCACGGTTCTGTGATCGGCCTTTTTTGTGGGGACATATTAACCTTTTTACCTTTCAGATGCTCCTATTGGCTCCACCGTTCAGCATGATTTCCCAATCAGTGATTAGTAAACAAAGGGTTGGTTGGTTTGTTTACGTTTTTAAAATAGTCTACGGCATCGACAACTGGTCCCTAATTGTACCGAATTTAAAACTTAACTTTTAAATTCTTTTATTTTTATCTTACTTATTTATAAATAGTATTTTTTTCTTTTTTGAGTACCATACTTAATTTGAATTTTAGAAAGATTTATCTTTAATTTTACTAACATTAATTAAGCAGCCATTATAATTCCAAACATATTTATTAATTAAGATGAGGAGGTTGTGGGGTATTTCCCCCTGTTGGTACTCCGTAATCGGTACGCCAGTTGCAGTTGCCAGTTTTATAATAAACCCAGTCAGTGCCGTAAATGTTATTCATATACTCACCCAACTGCGGATTGTAAAAATTCGATTACCTGTGAATTCAGCAATGTCCAACATCCTACAGACTCGTGCTCGGCTAAAATCCCCAAATGTATCAATTGCACTAAAGCACATAAAGTAATTGACGACAATTATCCAAAACTTAAAGCCGACAAAAAAAAAAGAAGTTTCTGAAATTTAAAACCCTCAACCAACTTTCTTTTATTGAAGCTCGGAAAGAAGACTCATTCTCATCTGAATAAAAAATGGCCCTATTTTATCATCTACTTCCATAACAAAGGACAAACTTACAAAATTATTTCAACAATAAGTCATGGAATTCAACAATATGCCAAATAAATCTATCAGTCACATGCCTCTATTTTTCAAGATTTCCATCAAACGCTTCCTGAAAATATAACAGTATCTCTGACGTCCCTGATTGAAGCAAAAAAATCCAATTACTCCGTTTCAAGATAAAAAAAAAATTGGGTTTCGAAGTTTTATAAGACTGACAATACAGTGATAAAGTTGTGTGAAACATGAGTGAAAGATATGCATATAATAAACAAGCATTATTTAAGTAAGCTATATTTAATATAATAAAAAGCACTATGAAAACTAATTTAAAAATATAGTTTAAAACTATTTATGTTTAATATTTTATTAATATATAAAATGTGTATATAGTGGAATAAACTTCTTTCTAATAATTATTTTAAGAAATTAAATAATTTAAATTTCTTAAAAATGTTTTAGAAATGTTACAAATTAGTCAAATTACCGCCAATCATTGATAATAATTTAGAAGATTGAAAAACAATCAGACAGTTATTAAAGTATATTTTGAATAATTAACCGTTTTCTTAATAGTTTTAACTGTTATGCTTTCTTTATATTAAAAGTTGTTTAACATGGGAATGTTAATAATGTAATTACCTAGATATCTGAAAACTAGCATAACTTTGTATTTGATAGATTTTTTAAAAAACTTAACTTAAAAATTATCTAAATGTAAATTTGGCGATAGGATGATCTGTGCCGCACATGGTAGAGTGGCTGATTAAAACTATATTTCTCTCTGCTTTTGCTTCGAGGCGCCAATCCTATAATAGTCTATAATATGAATTGTAATTTTTTCTGTTGATGCCACGAGCTTTCTATATTTTGAGGTCCAAATATGTAGGTAACCATTTTGAATAGTATAGCATTCGCGTTTTAGATGAGTGACGCAGTTGAGTTTTTTTCTTTATGTTACATTTGCTGATAAACATTAATTAATGAACTGAACATTCTCTCACGTGAAAAAAAGTGAACTAATTAATTAATAAACTGAACATTCCCTCGATTTATTTCTGATATTTTCGGGTATACTACTGCATCAGAAAAGCATTTGTACACATTGTTGAGTGATTACCAGTTATCTAAGTATATTCTAACGTCTCAGCCTATATTAGACCTATAATAGTTTCAAGAGAGCCACTTTCGGGCTCATGGGAACATTTTAATTTTTATTTCTAAGCCCTGATATATATATATATATATGCTCTTGGTCTATCAACAATCACGATGGAACAATCATGGTGTAGTTCATGTTTCATCTGTAATTATTTCGACCTGTGAATGTCGTACAGGCATTCGTTAATTTTATGATTCTCATTATACAGGATACTGAATATCTGCTAGCAGATTTGAGTGACAGGTTGTGCTCATTAATAGAAAACACTAATTGCATGTGATATAACTACCCACAATGCTGCTTGTGTGCTGTCAAAGTTAAGTGAGGGTTTGTTATTATATACTTGTCAAATAACATACAATCCTCTCTCCTGGGAAAGAAATGCTACAACTCTTCCGTGAGAAAAAAAATGCTACAATTCCCTATACCTCATAGAAATTTGTAAATTTGATGCTGAGAGACCTTGCATACCAATCATTGCTTTCGTTGCGACAAAATTCTATGTTTTCGATTGAATGTTTACTTATGTGCTTATTATATGCCTTTAAAAAATGTTTAAGAATGATAATTGCTCATGAAATTAAAAACAATAAATTAATCATTTTATAAAATTAATGACTTCATAACGTTTAATTTTACTTATTTATTTACCAAATTATAATTAATAAATTTTTATTAATTTAAAATTAAATTACTCATTGAGTTTTAAAATTATCTTTACATGGAGCCAAGTTGCGAACAAAAGAAACACAATTTTTTATTTATGTGCTTATTTTGTGCCTTTAAAAATAAGTTTAAGAATGATAATTGCTCATGAATTTAAAAATAAATTAATAGTTTTAAAATTAATGTCATCAGGACGTTTAAAAATTTATTTGTTAAGCCTCATTCCTGACAGCAATTATCACCATGTAGCAAACCAGTTGGTCATTCTCAATTGAAAGGATTACTTACCTGTTTATGAAAAGTCTGCTTAAATTTCAAGAAACCCTCAAGCCCCATAGTTATTTTTAATGGTTTACTTAATGAAAGACACTAATAAAAAGTCAGTAGAATGATTTTAAAATATTTATTTATTAGGTAATAACAAATGAACAATAATGTTTTTACATATGTGGGACGATATATAAAAGTATACAATTAATATACTAAATGTAATGAAAAATGTATCAGGAACTGGATTAAAAAAGTTTATTCTTGTAATGAAGCACTTCGAGATAAAAAAGTGTCCGGTCATCGTTAAGTCGTCGATGGAAAAAAAATAGTTATATTTGTATTCATTGTATGCTATGACTTCCAGTAATGCACTTTTCAACTTTCAGTGAAAAACAGGAATAAATGAAACAAGAAATTTTTGATTAGAGCAAGGTATATAGTGGAGGTTGAGTTGCAACCAAATCTTGCTAGAGTAGTAGATGTGTTGATGTCAAGATCAGTTTGATTAGAACATTTAAAGGAGTTGGTTGCCTATTGGTCTAATTGCAGAGCAGTTCAGACTTGGTGACAAGCATTAAAAGACACCGCACATGATAAATTTTATCCAAGTTGTATAATAATTTCAAGCATCTAATGGGAACAGTTGGAGATCAATGTAACTGGAACCTATACATAGATGCAGTGATAAAGGAATCCAGATTTGGAAGATTTAAGGAGAATGTAAGTTGCTTCAATGTGCTGTAATCTTTCAAAACATGAACTGTATAAGCATTTTCCTATTAACAGCTTTGATATGAAAAATAAGAAGGATATATTGTTCTTCTTTGGATGACAACGCATAGAATAGAAAAAAAATATTTTATTCTGTTGAGTAGTTTCCAGTACGTATTTTCATGTACAAATGAGTAACAAATGAGTAGTAATGAGTCCTTTATGGTACAAATGAGTTCATAAATTTTGATATCGTAGTAACTTGTCTTTCAGAGGATATTCTTTTTCCTTTGACTGTCTTAGGTTGCACTTAATTCGATTTTAACATGCTGTGTAGAAAAAAGATACATTTATATCAAGATGGGTTGTTCTCATAGTAAATGCTTCTTTATAAATAGAGGGTGGAACACTGGTTACAGATTGATTGAATCCTATTTAGCGATGCAGAAAAGGGTTTGATTTTTATACTTGACTTCACTTCGGTTCGCAAGATTCTTTTATACTTGATATTCTTTTTAATTTAAAATGCAAGGAAAAGCGAATTCACTTTCAAGAATCCTAACTTTTAGGTAAGCATTGTTTCGCTTGTACAACTTTTTGTATCAAAAAGTGGTATGAACAGCGAATACTTGATGCTTGATAAAAAAATGAATTAATTTAATTATTTTTTTATTTATTTTGATACAAATTGGATGTCATTGGCAATTTTCCTTCCTCTAAAGAGAGGAGGAATAATAGGATTTAAATATTTGTCTTGAATTATTTTCTTCGGTTTAAAGAAAGGATCATCTCCTGTCAGTCTTTGCTAACACGTTATGTGGAGAAAATAGAGCAAATGTCTCATACGAGTTTCTTTAGTAGAAATAGTTTCGCTATAAAACAGAGAGTCGACTGCAACTTACACATTGTTGAATCCTCTTTCGTGGAATAGACTAAAAACTGCCCTAATTACACACTCGATTTTCGTTATTAGTGCATCTTCTTTTCCATCAAAACACAAGATTAATTGAATGACATTTAAAAATTGTGACACACTTTTGATTCCTTACACGTTCTGGAACATGATAAGGTTTCAGCATTTTGCTTAACTCTACTTTAAAAAGAGAAAAAAATTATTGTTTTTATTTATTATAAAAATTTTGCTTCCAATAGCGTTATTGGTTGTACAATAACTTGTTGTACTTGTTAATACTATGGAAGTACTTCTTGTTGTATTAGTTGTACAACAAGAAGTACTCTGTAAGACAAAGGTTATTCATAATTGAGTAGGAAAAACATGATTGTCGTTTTCATTATCAGACATAGTTTTCTTTCCAATTTCTTTTCCTTTGAAAACGCTGAAATAAGATTGAAAAGATTCTATTCATCGTAATTTGTTGGTGGGGAATTAATATAGCCTCCAACCGATTTTTGAATAATATGTCAGTTACTTGATTTGAAAAGATGAATTCTTGCATTTGTAAAAGATATTTCCTCCATCCTCCTCGATTTTTGAATAAGATGGCAGTTAACGGATTTAAAAAAATAATTTTGTATTTATACAATGTATAGCCTCCATCCTCCACTTTTTAGGAAAAGACATCAGTACCTGGATTTCAAAACGAATATTTCCTTCGTTATAAAAGACATTGTCTCTCCTCCTCCCGATTTACAAAAATGATGTCAGTTACTAGATTTGAAAAATGAAGTTTCCATTTGTTAAAGATATCCGCCATCCTCTTCGATTTTAAATAAGATGTCAGTTGCTTTATTTAAAAGTTGAAATATTCATTTGTAAAAAGATATCGCCTCCATCTTCCACGAGTTTGAATAAGATGTCAGTTACTTTGTTTTAAAATCAATTTTTGCATTTCTTCGGAATAAAAATCCCTCCAGCCTCCTCGTTTTCGAAAAAGACACCAGTAACTGGATGGAAAAAAATGTTATTTTCTTCGGTATAAAAAAAGATCCTCGTTTTCAAAAAAGACACCAGTAACTGGATGCAAAAAAAAGATTATTTATTTCGGTATCAAAAAGTCCCTCCAACCTCCACGTATACGAAAATGACACCAGTAACTGGATGCAAAAAAAGGTTATTTTTCTTCGGTATAAAAATATTCCGTTATAAAAAAGTCTTCAACTTCCACGTTTACGAAAATGACACCAGTAACTGGATGCAGGTTATTTTCTTCGGTATAAAAAAGATCCTCGTAATAAAAAAAGTCTCTTCAACTTCCACGTTTTCGAAAAGACACCAGCCAGTAACTGGATGCAAAAAGAGGTTATATTCTTCGGTATAAAAGATCCTCGTTATAAAAGTCTCTTCTAAAATTCACGTGTTTTCGAGACACGTAGGTAACTGGATGCAAAAAATGTTATTTCTTCTTCGGTATCAAAAAGTCCCTCCAGCTCCTCGTTTTCGAAAAATGTCACCAGTAACTGGATGCAAAAAGGTTATTTTCTTCGGTATAAAAAGTATCCTCGTTTTCGAAAAAGCGACACCAGTAATCCTGGATGACAAAAGAGGCTTTTTTTCTTTCGGTATAAAAAAGATCCTCGTTATAAAAAAGTCTCTTCAACCTTCACGTTTTCGAAAAAGACAATCCAGTAACTGGATGCAAAAATTCTTTATTTTCTTTCGCAGTATAAAAAAGTCTGGTTCAACCTTCACGTTTTCGAAAAAAGAACACCAGTAACTGGTTGCAAAAAGACGTTATTTTCTTCGGTATAAAAGCTCCCTCGTTATAAAAACCTCTTCAACCTTCACGCTTTTCGAAAAAAGAGACCAGTAACTGGATGCAAAAAGAGGTTAGTATTTTTCGGTATAAAAAGATCCTTGTTATAAAAAAGTCTCTTCAACCTTCACGTTTTCGAAAAGGATACCAGTAACTGGATGGAAAAAATGTTATTTTCTTTCGGTATAAAAAGATCCTCAGATCATAAAAAAGTCTCTTAAACCTTCACGTTTTCGAAAAAGGACACCCTCAGTAACTGGATCTCAAAAGAAGTTTTCTTCGGTATAAAAGATCCTCGTTGCCATCAG
>BPLR01021487.1:0-28066 GCA_021605095.1 Caerostris extrusa
CTATGATATTAAATTCATCTCATAAGGATTACAAAAAAGAAAGAGACTAGTCTCTTTTTTACAACTTCAATATCTTTGATCATGTAATGCTGGATTAAGGATTCCTATTTAAAAAACGATGCAATAAAATTCCTATCTTCTCTCCTTAAAACTGTCAATCCTTCCTCTCGCAATGTCAATTTTCTTTCTTTAAAGATTGAAAACAACCATTCAACAATGAAGCTTATCAGAGCAGTTGCCTCTCTCCCCACCCCAAGGGTAGTAAAAACATCTCCTCTCTTGTTCTTCATCTTTATTGATATGTCATCTCTGAAGACAACAACATTTTATTGTACTTTATGATCCCTATTATGCTGATGATACAGCAAGAACAAGGATCTAAGATTCCTTACATATGCTCTCAGCAGACATGTTACAGTTCTTAAAGACTGGGCCTGAATGTGGCCGAGTGTCGGGCGCCACAGGTCTCGACTTCGAGTCCGGCGGTGCCTTGGATGTTCGAAAGTGGTTTAGGAATCCATTTAGGCCATATGTCCTAGTCTCATATAACTGTACCCTAGCGTGACAGAGAGTCAAGTCAGATTTCCACCTACGGGCTCCCATCACAACAGAAGTTGCCCCCTTTCCCTCCTTCCAGAAGAACACGGTTCTCCGGACCAGGTCTAGATGCTGCTGTCTACCATGTAGGATAAGAAATAACAGTAAAATTTGCTTTGCTGTAATCCAAACCTGCAGGTCTAGCATTTTTGGTGTTGGACCATCCATGGCTAAGGGGTATGCAGATTCACTTTTAGCGAGGATCTACGAGGCTGAAGACTGACTAAACCTCACGATAAAAGCTCATTTGAGACCGAAACCTACGATTTAAGTTCGAACCACTACAACCATCCATGGCATAGTGGGAAACCGAAGAATCTGTTGCACGGAATGTTAGACCACTCCTTGCTGTGAGAACCGCTGCTTTAGCTGTTGAAAACAGTTTTGAGGTTTACTTCTAGAGTCCCTAAATCAAAGATACAGCTGATTCATTAAGAGCTATTTAGGACAAACATACAATAAAAATATAAATCAAATTTTGAACGAATGTTTTTTCTGTAACACGATAACAACAATTATTTACGGTTAAGAATTATAACTTCTGTTATAATCATTTTAAAACCTAACGAAATCTCTATTCAACGATTTGAATAATGTTAAACATGCGTTCTGTTTTTTAACATACATTGGTAATCCAGGATATAAAAAATTTTCAATGTTTATGTTTGTCCCTATTCTTCGGAGGTAACGAGCTTCAAGGAAAAACGTCAAATTCAACATATTCAAGATTTTTGTCTCTACTTAAAAAAATGTATTACTTTAATTTTTTGTTTCAAATATTTAAAAAAAAATGAATTTTGATTTCAAAAAAACATATCAATCACCTTATTTTTTGGCGAGAAACCAGCTATTCATCATCATCATTGGCGCAATTCATCAATTGGCATTTGGTTGGCCAAGGCCGGCAGATTTAGAGTCAGTTCTGGTTTGTCGCTCTACAGTCATTTATGCAGAGTTTAACGACTTACAGTTTAACGTGGATTCGAACCATTCACATACATCCATGGCACCTCCAGGATTCGAACCAGAAGCGTGCAATAAAAACAGGAGCCCGAACCTATAGGATTCCAATCTGTGGTACCAAGGTCAGATTTCGAGACAGGAGATGGTGTCATTTTACGAGGTAGGGTTGTCAGAACTACGCCCAATGCTTTTACAGTCATAGCAGACCGGAACCTGTGTTTTAAAGTGGATTCGAACCACTACAAAAGCATCCATGACACTGCCGGGACTCGAACCCAAAACCTGTGGCACCGAGTGCCAAAGCGCTAGACATTTGTCCATTAGGCGCCAAAATGAGTTACTAGAAAGCGTAAATCGCATTTTCCCAATAAAATCAAACGATTCCATCTCTGTTTTTTTTTTTTTTTTTGCCAACTAAAGAAATACAGGGTGATTGCAATTAAGTCCCCATCTTTCAAAATGCTGCCAAAAAAAAAAAAAAAAAAAAAAAACTTCATCGATAGTTCAAAATTGAACTGAAGACACTTGAAGATGGGGGAAACGGTATGGCATCAAAGAATAGTTCGACTGATTTTCCGATCCAATTTGGTGTGACAATGTCGTGGTGGATGGGTTTTCCACTCAGTGTGTTATAACTGTTGAATGACCTGCAGGTCATTTTTTTCCGTCAAAAAACCCAAACAATCCAGCACAATGAACACTGCAGTTGGTTGAATGTGCAGCTCATGCCAAATACGTTGTCATTTCGATTCAAAAAAATCACTGGCAGCCGAATGCACTTTCTTTATGCCACTTACAGCGCCATCTATGAATACACATTGGGGCTTTTTTATGCCGTACCGTTTCCCCCTTCCTCAAGTATCTTCAGTTCAAATTTAAACTCATTGTGACGACTTTGTTACTCATTACTACTTTTTAAACTCATTGTCTTTTTTGACAGCAATTTGAAAGTGAGATTTTAATTACAATGACCCTGTACATTATTTATTTTCGTAAAATTTACAGTTCATTTCTAATATCTCTGCAGTTGAAAAACACATAAATATAGACTCATAAAAAGTTTTAGATCTTTTGCACTTTTTTTTTCTATATATTTTTTTTTTTTTTGGTAATTTTCCTTTTCGACGGATCCATTTTTTGTTTTACAAATAATCGACAATTATTAAATTAAAGCATCATTCATTGCAAAATATCAAAATGATAACAAAAAACGGTTTTAAACTTTTTAAATTACAAAAAAAAAAAATACGTAAATTAAATGCAATAAAAACAATAACAATAGAGAATAATAGAAAAAGAAAAACATAATTAAGAACAATAGAAAGCAGAAATCTTAAGTAATATTACGTAAAAAAGCAAGTTTACTTTTACTTCCAGTTTTTCGAAAGAGCAGCCAAGTTGAAATATTTATGCGCTGTCCAACAAAAATAAAGTTTTGAGTTTCTTGAACTTAAACAGATGTCTGAAATTTGACATTCTGCCTTATTTCTGAAAATATTTCCGATTTTGAGTGTATAGGACGAATCAGTAAAAACCGATTCGAATCAAAATGTTGTGCAAACAGCTGCGCTTGCTGTTTATTACGCCATTACATGTTTGTGGCTTCCGGGTTCACGAAGTTGTATTAACGGTTGACAGTTACGTTAATGTTAATCTCTTAATTCAACTATCTCATTACGTATGTGATATTTTCTTTTTGGCAACAAGAAAATAAATTTAATTTCCTTACATAAATCGCCACAAATATACGCCAAACGTCACACTTTATTACTCCCAATAGAATTGAGATTTCATTTTTTTTTGACATGATTTTTTTTGTTTGTTTTACATTTTTGTTAGTTTGTTTTACATTTTTTCAACCTTTTAACATTCATTTCTGCTAATCCTGAACGTTTTTTACCTACTATTATTTATGCGGGCGCTCGGCGTCACAGGTTTCGGGTTCTAGTCCCGGTGATGCCATGGATGCCTGTAGAGACTCGGAATCCACTTTAAACCGTAGGTTCCGGCCTAATATAAATGTAGAGCGTTGCGTGGGTAGTGTGACTCGCATCTGTAGCCTATCTTCAAGCTACACGTGACCCCTGTTAGCGCTAAATGAGTCACAGCGGTGCAGCCCTTGCTTATGGCATAAAGATTAACTGTCCCCGTATTACCAGCCTCATTAGAAGAACAACAACAGAATTTAATATCTTAATATATTTTTTCGTTTCAATTCTGTAACTGTATAATTTAAGACAATATATGTTCCAGTCCGTTTTGGCGACTTTTGAAGAGAAGAAATCGCCAGGAAAATATGCCAAACGCCATGCTTTATTCCTATCAATAGAATTTAATCTCTTAAAAATATTTTTGTTTGATTTCTGTAACTGTATAATTTAAGGTAATCTATCATGTTCAAATCACAAATTTCCTAGGAAAATAATAATTTTTTTTTTAATTTTATAAATCAGATCATTGTTTCTCAAACTTTTTGAAGTCGGGGCGCATTTAAAAATTTACAAATAATTGTAGGCTCACTCTATGCAAATTTCTGATAAATAAGCATCCGCTAATAAAGCCTCACAGTTTTATATCCAGATGGACTACTATTTACAGACGGCGGAGTCCCAGTGGCTGCATTGGAAATTTTAAAACGTAGAAAATCACATGGAGCAACCACTCCTAGTTTTTCGAAAACCTTCTTTGGCGCATTACTGCAGTTTGGTGACTTTTTAAGTGAAGAAATCGCCAAAAAACATGCCAAACGCTATATTTCATTACTGTCAACAGAATTAAATCTCTCAGAAAATTTTTCGTTTCGTTTCTGTAATTGTACAATTTAAGGCAATCTACCCTGTCCAAATCCCGATTTTCGTAAGAAAAAAATTTTCATTTCATAAATCAGGAAAGTGAGTCTCAAACCTTGAACGAGGGCATTTAAAACCGACAAATGATTGTAGGCACACTCTATAGAAATTTTTGACAAATAAGCATCCGCTAGTAACACCTCATAGTTTTATATCCAGATGGTTAACTCCACAGACATTTACAGACGGTAGAGTCACAGAGGTTGCATTGGAAATTTTTTAAACGTTGAAAATCACATAGATGCTACCGCTCCTAGTACACAGCCATGAAAGTTACCACTTCTAGTTTTCCGGAAACGGGGCCTGATGGCCGAGTATCTAGAGCTTTGGCGCTCGGTATCACAGGTTTCGGGTTTGAGTGCCGGTGGTGCCATAAATGCTTGTAGTGGTTTGTAATCCCCTTTAAAACGTAGGTCCCGGTCTAATAGTATCGGAAAGCTTTGTGGGGTAGCGTGACTCTCATCCGTAGCCTATCTTCAAGCTACACATGCCACCTGGTTAGGGCTCAATGAGTCACAGCCTTTACGGTATAAAGATTAACTGTCTCCGTATTGCCATTGCATTAGAACAACGACAACAGAATTTAATCTCTTAAAATATTTTTTCGTTTCAATTCTGTAATTGCATAATTTAAGATAAATGTAACATGTTCCAGTCACGTTTTTGCAACATTTTAAGTGAAGAAATTGCCAAAAAATATGCCAAATGCCGAACTTTATTCTATCAATAGAATTTAATCTCTTAAAAATATTTTTTGTTTTATTTCTGTAATTGTATAATTTAAGGTAATCCATCATGTTCAAATCACAATTTTGGTAGAAAAAAAAAAATAATTTTTTGTTTTATTTTATAAATCAGACCACTGGTTCTCAAACTTTTTGAAGTCGGAGAGCATTTAAAAACCTACAAATAATTCTTGTCGCCGTATACAAATTTTGATAAATAAGCATCTGCTAATAGCACCTCAAAGTTTTCGATCCAGATGGACAACTCCATAGACTGTTATTTGCTCCACAGACTGTTGGTTTATTTACTGTACACCTCCACAGACTGCTTGTATGTTTTTCTTACAAAAATCGTGATGTGAACAGGATAGATTATCTTAAATTTTACAATTACAGAAATAAAACGAAAATTTTTGAAGAGATTAAATTCTATTGGCAGGAATAAAGCATAGCGTTTGGTATATATTTTTTGGCTGTTTATGTAGGGAAATTAGATTTATTTTTCGCATACGCCAATAGTTACAGACGGCGGAGTCCCAGAGGCTGCATTGAAGATTTTTAAATTTTGAAAATCACGTAGACGCTACTCTCCCAGAAGACAGCCATGGAAAATAAACTCATTTTCTAAAAAGCCTTCTTTGGTGCATTACTGCTGTTTGGGGGAAGAAAAGAAGAAGAAAAACAACTAGAAAGTTTATTTATCTGTAACCCGAGGATCTCCGTCTGACCGCGAAAAATAAATCACGATATCTTAGATTGTGGTGATCGTGAATTTCGTGATCGTGAAGTTTCGAGTTGTGATCGTGAAGTTTCGAGTCGTGATCGTGAATTTCGTTCGCTAGAATCGGTTTGTTGTGCAGGAAAAAAAAAATCTCTGGTCGGAGCGAGGCACACATGGAGGACTCTGACATACCGATTTGTAATTGGGTTAGCGAGTCTGACTCAATCAGTTTCGTCTAGACTTGGCTAAAAAGCGATTTCGTAGGAGCCATTTTTGGCCGTGTGTCACTCACAGAGATAACGTGGATGGTTTCTCGCGGTCAGACGGAGACACTCGGGCGAGAATGACTCGCTAACTCGTTCTCTAAGGACGCATCCTTTCGCAAAAACTTTTTAAAACGATTTGTTGCAATGTTTACTGAACGGGAAAAAAATTACCGGAAATTACGAAAAGAAAATCTCCGCCCCATATTGAGTCGGGAATCGTTTTTTGAGAAGATTCCCTCGCGAAATCCGCAGCAGATATAATAATATTTCATTGGATATCACTGGAAGATTTCATATTTCAACAACAGGAAAGCGCAGCTAAAAGCAACAGAACAATGGATGGATGGCAATTTTGTTCCAATGCAGCTGGGCAAGCAACTAGACAGCTTGGTGTTGGATGCCTTAAAGGCAAGCTCTGCACATACGTTACTCACTTTGCATTACCCAGGGGCGCGTGTCACTTTGAAGATAAGCCACGGACGCGGAGTAACAATGCCCTGCAACGCCCTACGATCCTATTAGGACCGGGGGACCTACGGTTTGAAGTGGATTCCGAACCACTACAAACATCCATGACACCGCCGGACTCGAACCCGAAACCTGTGGTACAGAGCGCCAGGAGCTAGCCACTCGGCCATTCAGGCCCCTTGGATGGGTGGCAAATAGACTCGGGAATTCAGTTATTTGAATAGCATTAAACCTTCTCACTGACTTTTCCCTAATCATCGAAAGGAAGACATTCTCATTTCCAGATTTCGTACAAAAACACTTCCTAGCAATGCAAAATCTTGCTTTATCTTGTTTATTATATTATATCATAGGCTTCTGAAACAATTTTTTCATGTAAAAAAAAAAATGCCTATTTGTTTATGATTTTTTTTTCATAATTTACACTGGTACTTTATTAGAATAGTTAAATTTTCTACAATCTGTGAAATATGTTTAATTGCAGATGCAAATTTTTGTGCTAATTTGCCTTCATTCACGATATTTGTATAATTTATTTAGTTATTTATCAATCTGGTTAGATTGTTTCGATCCCGCTTGTAGATATTTCTAAACTACCAGCTCCAGTATCTAGCAAGCAGCATTGATGCGTCCGCGTCAGCATGTGACATCAAATATGCCAAGCTCAGCGACAGGCAACATGGTTTGTTTTACGTGGTCACTCTGAAATGCTCGGAGCGAGCCATTCCCTCAAGCACTCTATTCTGGATACGGCCTAAGGATCGATGCACTGGCAACTGGTGAACTGATTACGGAGTACCAATGAGGATAGACCCCTTGAACATCTTATGTTGAACTTTATTTTTTAATTTAGCTGTGCATCGTCCAATCTGACAACTATGATCCAATCAGTAATCTAGAATCAATATTTTTTCAAATCTTATTCTATTCCAACTAGAGTTACCTCAAATGTTAGCGAGGAGGAAAAGGTTAGAACTAGTAGAATAGTCTCATCGAAAACTATGAAAAGCAAAGAAAAATTGAACCAGAATGAAAATTGTCGCAACACGAAATCTAAAACCGTTCATATTTTTTGTTATCTACTTATTTCGTTTTTTATTTATATAAATATTAGTCTTTAATTCTGTAGGAATTTATTTCCCAATTCATGGATTAAAACTTATCGATCTGCCCAAAGATTTAAATAATTTTTTTTTTTTTTTCTAATACAGCTGGCTAATACTTAGACAGTTAATTTTTATGCCATAAGCAAGGGCTGCACCGACATTACTCATTGAGTACTACCCAGGGGTACGTGTAGCTTGAAGATAGACTACGGACGTGCAGTAACACTACCCTCGCAAATCTCTACGATCCTATTAGATCGGGACCTACGTTTTAAAGTGGATTCCAAACCCCTACAAACATCCATGGCACAGCTGGGACTCGAACCCGAAATACCGAGTGCCAGAGCGCTAACCACTCGATCATCAGGCCCCAGATTTAAATAAATTTGATGATAAATAAAGTTAAAAAATAGATATATAGAAAAATAATGATACATTAAAAAATAAAGTTCAGTGGAAGATGTAAACCACGACAAATAAGCAAAAACACCATAACATAAAAATCTTTGATTTACATCAGATTTAATCAAAAATCTTTGATTTACATCAGATTTAATCAGATCATCATTTTTTAGCATCAGATTTAAATAAATTTTATGTTAAAAAAGGAATCAAAGATTATTATTGCATGGTGTTTTGCTTATTTGTTGTGGTGGAATCTTCGGTCGAAGGTTATTTTTAGTTTATCTGTATTTTTATTTTATCGTTGAATCTGACAACTATGGTGTCAGAGTCAACACCTTGAATCCCCCTGGATAGTGCTAAATGAATAATAGCAGTGCAGCCCTTGCTTATGGCATAAAGATTAATTGTCTCTGTGTCGTCAGCTGTAGTTAGAACAAGTAGAACTATGCTTCAATCAATTCATATTCAATCAATATTCTGTTCCAACTAAAAATTACTTCAAATGTAGCCAAGGGAAGGGTTACAACTAGTAGAATAGTTTGATAGAAAGCTAATTAAAACATGCCTTAAAGCAGTAAAAGAGTTATAAAGTTTTTGGAAATGAAGCTGACAATTGCATTACTTTGTACTTATTTTGTTTTTTATTCATACAAACATAAGTCTATGTTTTCCTTTTAATTCTTTAGGGAGATTTTTATAGTTCAGTGATTAAAGCTTGTCGATCCGCCCAACGATTTAAATAAATTTGTGTCTTAAAAGAATCAAAGATTTTTATGGTATAGTGTTTTAGTTATTTGTTAGACATCTTCAACTGAACTTATTTGTAGTGGTGAAAATCTTCCACTGAATTTCACTTTTTAATTTATCTGTCCATCGTTCAATCTGACAACTATGATTCGATCGCTTTAATCAATAATCATTTTAATCTTATTCTGTCCCAACTAAAGTTACGTCAAATGCTGGCAAGAAAAAGGTTACAACTAGTAGTAAAGTCTAATGGAAAACTAATTAAAACACACCTTAAAGCAGTAAAAGAGTTATCAGTTTTTTACAAACGAAGGAGACGTATTCATTTCTGGTCACTTTTCTGAGGACGCCAGTTGCAGTTTAAGGCCAAAATTTCTTAAGCATTGATCAACGAGGCGATTGATATTGGGAATCAATGGATCAATCAATTCTTAATATCCCAGGACAGTGAATAACTATGTAGAGAAAAACTGAAACAGAAAAAAATTGCCCCAACACAAAAAATTAAAAAAACATTCCGATTTTTAAGCACTTATTTTGTTTTTTATTTATTTAAATATTTGACTTTATTTCCTTTGAATTCTGTAGGAATTATTTTTCAAATTCATTGATTAAAGCTTGCCGATCTTCCCAAAGATTTAAATAATTTTGACGCTAAAAAAGAAGAAAAAAGATTTTTATGGTATAGAGTTTTACTTATTTGTCACGGGCTGCATAATGGCCAATTGGCTAGCGCTCTGGCCTTTTTTACATACTTCATGTTCGATTCCTGGCAATGGCATGGATGTTTGAGAGGGGTTCGGAATCCAGTTAAACTGTAGGTTCCTGTCTAATTAGCCTAAAGTGCACAAAGAAAAATGCCCAACACAAAATCTAAAGCATTCCATTTTTTTCATGCACTCATTTTGTTTTTTATTTATTTTAATATCAGTCTATATTTTTCATTTAATTCTATGGGAAGGTTTTTCTTATAATTCATTGATTAAAGCTTGTCGATCTGCCGAATGATTTAAATCAATTTGACTTAAAAGAATCAGAAGGTTTTTTTTATGGTATGGTGTTTTACTTATTTGTCGTGGTGAACATCTTCAACTGGACTTTTATTTTTTATTTATCTATCCATCGTTCAATCTAACAACTAAGACTCAATCAATAATCTTTTTTTAATCTTATCCTATTCCAGCTAAAGTTACTTCAAAAGTTAACTAGAAGAAGAGATTAATAGAAAGCTAAGAAAACTGAACCAGAAAGATAATTGTCCCAACACGAAATCTAAAATCATTCAAATTTTTTTTTTACACTTAACAGTTGGGCTGACATGTTCATAGGCTGACACATAGATGGCGCGACTGTATTAAATCCATATCATTTTTAGTTAGCCCTAACCTTCAAAAGACACATGTATAAATTGGACAGCTGTTGCTCTATTAGTATGTGAGTTATAGCATTTTTAGTGTTCATCCCGTGCAGTCCACTCGGCTGACTGTCGATTGGACTCCGGTGTAAAATGATGGAGCCATGTTTCCTCCATTGTCACCTATCGACGCAAAAATTCGGGGTTTATTACGACTGAACAGCTCCAAACACTGCTTAGAATCATCCATTCGTTGTTGTTTTGGGTCGATTGTGAGATCGCGCGGCACCCACTTTGAACAGAGCTTTCTCATATCCAAATATTCATTCACGATATGTCCAACACGTTCCTTTGATATCTTTAGGGTCTCAGCTATCTCAATCAACTTCACTTTACGGTTATCAGAAATTATTTTGTGGACTTTTTGATGCTTTCGTCTGTAACAGCCTCTTTGGGGCGTCCACTGCGTGCATCGTCCTCGGTGCTCATTTCGCCTCGTTTAAATTGAGAAAATCACTTCTCTACGGTTGATTTTCCTGGTGCAAAGTTTGAATAATGTTTATCAAGCCAAGTCTTGGCTTCAATAGTATTTTTTTTCGCCAAAAACCAATGCTTTAATTAACGCACGAAATTCCTTTTTATCCATTTTTTCAAACTAATAAAAGTTGCTTCACTAAAAGCTATAACTCATACACTAATAGTGCAACAGGTGTCAAATTTATACACGTGTCTTTTGAAGGTTAGGGCTAACTAAAAATCAAATGAATTTAATACTAGTAGCGCCATCTATGTGTAGCCTACGAACATATCAGCCCAACTGTTATATTATTTTTTATTTATTTAAATATTGGTCATTATTTCTGTAGGAATTTTTTTCCAACTCATTGATTGACGCTTGTCGATCTTCTCAACGATTTAAATCAATTTGGCGCTAAAAGAAGCAATTATTATTATGGTATGGTGTTTTTGTTTATTTGTCGTGGTGGACATATTCGATTGAACTTTTATTTTTTGATATATCAAACAATCCATCGTTCAATCTAATAACTATGACTCAATCAATAATCAATAATCTTTTTTAATCTTATTCTATTTCAACTAAAGTTACTTCAAACGCCAAAGAAAAGGTTACAGCTAATAGAATGGTCTGATAGAAAGCTAATTAAAACATACTTTTAAGCAATAAAAGAGCAAACAGTTTTTTGCAAACGAAGCGGACGATTTCATTTGTGGTCACTTTTGTGAGGACGCCGGTTGTACTTTAAGGGCAGAATTTCGCAATCATTGATCAACGACGCGATTGATTTCGGGAATCAATGGATCAATGAATTCTTAATATCCCAGGACAGTGAATAACTATGCGAAGAAAACCTGAACCAAAAAAGACAGTCCCAACACAAAATCTAAAACCATTCAGATTTTTGTTATGCTTTCATTTTGTTTTTTATTTATTTTAATATGAGTCTTTATTTTTCCTTTTAAATTCAATCAATTTGACACTAAAAAGTATTAAAGTTTTTTATGGTATGATGTTTTGCTCATTGTTGTGGTGGAATCTGCGTTTGACGTTTATTTTTCATTTATCTGTCTCTCGTTGCATCTGACAACTATGGTGTCAGGTTCAACCCCTGGTGTCCCTCTGAGAAGTGCTAAATGAATAACAATGGTGCAGCTCTTGATTATGGCATAAAGATTAATTGTCTCTGTATTGCCAGCTGCAATTAGAACAAGTAGAACTATGGTTCAATCAATAATTTTTTAAATCTTATTCTATTATAACTAGGGATTGCAATAAAGGTATACCGGGATACCGAATACCGGTATTTTGAGCCATTTGTACAATTTTGCAATACCGGTATTCACAAGTTTAAATACCGTTTTTATTTTTGGTATTTACTAGAAATTTAGAATTCTTATCAGTGAAATTCTTATTCTGTGAATTCTTATCTGAAAAACTAGAAATTCTTATCTGTGAAAACAAGGTTGTAGTTGTGAAGAAAGTGTGTAATATTTCGATATTTTTTTAATTAGTGAGTTTGATATTCACATTGTATTAGCATATCATAGTTTAGAGTTCAAACTATTTTTCAGATTTATTATATATATATACTCATAAATATCCCCATAATAACGAATATGAATAACTTTAAAGAACATAAAAATCAGTTGATAATACTTCGGTTTGGCTTCATTATTTATATGATGAAAAGAATATGACGCCACAATGTAAAAAATGTTCAAGAGTTATTAAAGTGAATGGAGGAAATGCAAGCGGACTCCATACACATTTAAAACGAAACATGATACAAATTTGTTAAAGAGGAAATAATCTAATTGTGATGAAGATACAAACTCAAGCACAGTTTCTAAGCCCAAGCCATCAGGGATTTTAGATTATTTTGAAAAAAAAAGATAATTTGGATGAAATTATAAGTAAAATGACAGCATTAGATGGTTTTGCCATTTCGAGTGTTTTTGTGATATTTACATTCTCTAATAAACCTGGCAAATAAAACCAAAAACACCTGTGTTTTCTTTCTTTTCTGAAATTTCTACTACCGGTATTAAAACCGGTATCCCGGTATTAAGATCTAAAAATACCGAATACCGGTATTGAACTTTTGGTCCGATATTGCAATCCCTAATTATAACTAAAGCTACTTTAAATGTTGTCAAGGAAAAAAGATTAGAACTAGTAGAATGATCTGTCAGAAAACTAATTAAAACATACCTTTAGAAGTAATAGAGTTAAAAGGTTTTTTTTTACAAACGGAGCGGACGTATTCATTTGTGGTCACTTTTTGTGTGGCCGCCAGTTGCACTTTAAGGCCAGAATTTCGCGAGCATTGATCAACGAGGCGATTGATTTTGGGAATCAATGCGGCCGTAATTGCACAACAGGGGCTGCCTTCTCCGTTTATTAACTGGTGAGCGCTTTTAAAAACCACGACCGCACACTTGCGATTTCGGTGAAGAATGACTTGTTTACCTTTCATACCTGCGAATTAGATTAGATTGGTACGTGTGCCGTGCGTGTCGAACACCAGCACTATCGATCCTTTAGAGTAGTGGGGGATACCAACAGTAACCACAGAAAAAGTTATCTCTTTTAATTTTTTTTTAATTTGACCTTTAAAAGTTAACCTTCATAATTTTTCGTGAATAACATTTTATTCAGTTTTTAATTCTTTTGATTATTGACGCGTATTTTTTTCAAAGAAGATGACTTATTACACTTATATATAAAACATAAATTCTTGCTTTCTTTTAAGATTTTAGAGGCATCGCAATAAATATTTTTTATTTCTTTCTTTTTAAACTTTGTTTATTATTATTATAACATTATTTTGCATTAAATTTTTTTATATTTTTACATTATATTGCATTACATTTTTATGTTTTTACATTATATTGCATTACATTCTTATATTTTTACAGTATATTACATTATTTTTATATTTTTACATTATATTGCATTATATTTTTATATTACATTGCATTATATTTTTATTTTTTAACATTATATTACATTACATTTTTACATTATATTACATTATTTTTATACTTTTACATTATATGTTCCATTAAATTTTTATATTTTTACATTACATTGCATTATTTTTATATTTTTACATTATATTGCATTACATTTTTATATTTTTACATTATATTACATTATTTTTGCATTTTTACATTTACTTTTATTATTTTTACATACTATCTTATATTTTTATGATTTATACATTAAAAATTAACATTTCTAACTATCTGTTATAATTGATATGAATGTTTATTTTATACTATTATTACTTTTTTATAATATTGTAAGCATTACAATCACTTGAATTCATTCTTTAGTACTTGTGAATATTGATGCTTATTTTTTCAAACATAATTTTACAACCCAATTAATTTTTTTTTTCTCACACAATTGTCTATTTTTCTCTCACTCAATTATTGTTGTTTCTCGCGCAATTGTTTATTTTTCTACCACTCAATTTTTTTCTTACACAATTGTTTATTTATTATTATTTTTTTTTTTTTTACACGATTGTCTATTTTTCACGTGCACAAAATTTTATCTACTTTTCGTTGGCAAAAAGCAATTTTAAAAATTTAGTTTCATAAAATTTATTTTTATGAAACTTCAGAAATAAATGTCCCCAACTATAAACATTGGTTTAATAATTTGTTCCCAAAAATTCCAAGTTTTTAGCATATAACCCCTGATTTAATGACAGAGAATTACGATACTTGTTAGAGTTTTAATTAAATGGTATTTCGCTTTGCTCAAAAGTCTGCACAAAAAAGAAATTAAACAATTCAGCGGAGACACTTTGGCATTAGCTCAATCCTCCCTCGCATACTCCAACCTTGCAAAATAATTTTTTTCTTCATCATTCAATTAGCCAGCGAAACCTCCTCTGGCAATATTTACACTGCTGTGCAAAGTGCCGATTGGAATTTGTTTTCCACCGCAAATTTGCAAGAAACCTCCAGGGAGACATGGAAATCAGAATTTTAGTTTGAAAAGATGAAGAAAAATAAAAGCAAAAGTGGAACCAATTAAAAGGCTTTTACCAAAAGAGTGGTGCCTTATTTAATTACTCATATCATGCATTGTAATTCCCGCGACCGTTTATATTTTTTTTCATACTTGAGAACGGAACATCTACCAAATTTAAGTAAAAGTGCGTGTGTTCAAAATGCATATATTTCTTTTAATTTTTATTCTTGAATAAAAAAGAACAGAATTAACTCAGAAATTAAAGAACTTATGTGTTATATTTTTCGAACAGGTTTGATTCAGTATCTTTGATGTTGATTTCGATTAAGAATGATTTTTTTTTTTTTTTTGTAAATTTAATTTGTTCATTTATATTGTTTCAAGAATTCCGATTTTTAACTGAATTTTTCGCTCGCATACAACTGACCCATTAGACTCCTACAAAAGCACATAAGCCGTAGAGATATAAAATATATTTAATTAGCAGAACCCAGCATACGTTGTCCTGCCAAAAATGCATTGTAGAAAATTACATATCGCGAATATTTTCTCCATGTTCCCATATAGGTGCATACTTATTTTCATGGATTAGTTTGAACGGCATATTAGCTGAAATGCTGTAGCACCCTCTGGTGGCAAGTCACACTAAAGTGGATAGCGGGAACCTATTTTCCATACTCGAATACCTATTATTGCCCATTTTCATAGCGATGGGTTGAACGGTATTGAGGTGGATAGACTGCAGCACCGTCTAGTGTCGACTTACGACAAAGGGGACAGCATAGAAACATTCTCCATGTTGTATCAATCACAAAAATTTTGTCAAAATCGGTCGAGCTGTTTAGGAGTTTAGTAACAAACACACGTACAAACGAATTCGATTGCAGCGCTACCTACGGAGTCCTTGTGATTCTAAACCATCCAAGGACACACTCCAACACACGCAAAAATTTCATCAAAATCGGTCCAGCCGTTTAGGTGGAGTTCAGTGTACATGAAGAATGTACACATGTACAGAAGAATTATACTTATACATTGGATAAAAAAAAGTATTGGCAATTGCCTATAAATGATCATATTTGCTAACAAAGTATGTTTACAAATTTTATTTTAACATAGCGATTACAGAAGGAGAAAAACAAACAAATATAGCGAAATTTTCATTTAAATATTTTTTTAGTCAAAATCTACGAGAAAATCCAAATTTTACATGATAAAAAAAGTATTGGCAAAAATTATGAAATTGACAAAATTATGAGCGAAAAACAAAATCAGTATATGTTTAGTACTTTGTATGCATACCTTCTGCATCTATAACAGCTTGTAATCTATTTCTCTCAGAGGAAACCAAGGTCTTTGTTGTACTGTTGGGAATTTTGTGTCACTCTTGCAAGAGTAAACGTTTGAGGTCGTCTTTACTTGAAATTTTATGTTTCTTGATTTCTAGATCCAGCAGGTGCCAAAAATTTTCAATTGGATTGATGTCAGGCGATTGAGGTGGGGTTTTTAATTGGCGAGGAGCATTGTAGAGTAGCCATTCATGGGTGAGATTCGCTGTATGCTTGGGGTGATTGTCTTGTTGAAAAACGAATGATGTTCCCAAGCCAAGATTTTGGGCACTGATTTTTAAGTTATGGCGCAAAATGTCAATGTATGTACGTGTTGTCATAATACCATCAATAAAATGCAGGTTGCCAATTCCATTAGCTGCCATACAGCCCCAAACTAAGACGCTGCCTCCACCATGTTTTACAGTAGCAGTTAAATGTTGCTTTTCCAATTCAGTATTTGGCCTCCTCCACACATATCGTCGTCCATCACTGCCGAAAATGTTAAACTTTGATTCGTCGGAAAAATAATTGTGTTCCAAAACTCTTCAGATAAATCAACGTGGTATACCTCTTTCTCGCATTTATTTCCGAGATGAATGGTTTCTTTCTAGCTGCCCTTCCATAATAACTTCTCTCGTGTAAAACATTCCGTACAATCTGTATGATGAAAGTCTTTTGCGAAGTGAAAGCAACATCTCTAGCTATCTGGGGTGCACTTATTTTAGGGTTTTTCTTAACCTTGTTAATAATGACACGTTCTTCTCTTGTAGAAAATATTCGAGGTCGTCCACTTCTAGTCTTATTTTCCGTTGATCCTGTTTCTTGAACTTTTTACAACACTTTTGACAGTAAATAAACTTATATTGAACTGCACTCCTATAGTACGATAAGTTAAACCTTCATTTCTGAGCCTAATAATCGTGTTTTTAACACTAACGTCCAACACCTTCGATTTCGAAGTCATTTTACTGCAGTAATCGCAAAATAATGCATAGACACTTTTGGAGTAGTTTTGCAGACTTTATACCGGTAGAGTTTCTTACCAGTCGAAACACGTGACTTCAATGTAACAAAATTTGCATAGCATTTAAAACTTTGCCAATACAATTTTTGGCATGCAAATTTTCGTTTTTGAAAGAAAAATCGTAGAAAATGCAAATTAAAATAAAATTTTTACTATTTTTATATATCTAAGATGTCTTGTATTTAATTATGACAGCTAAAATTGCTAACATTTTATTTATTTGTCAATATGAATAAATTAAGGCAATTGCCAATACCTTTTTTATTCACTGTATATAAAGATTACAAGGTATTTATAAAGTCTCTTTTACAATTTCAGAAATATATTAAAATGGCAAATGAAAATGAAAAAAATTCTTTTTAAATGTCTGTCCACACAATCGGTAGTCGGACACATTTATATATATTTTTTTTGTCTTTTATTTTAAATAGTATTGATAAATTAAAGTTCACTTATAATTGCAAACAACTATCAGCGGAAAATATAATCATGTTAACCAATAAAAACAATTGATTCGTGTTTAATAAATGTTTAAAATGTTTAATGTAATAAATGTTTTTTTTTTTCTAATGCAGCTGGCAAACACTTAGACAATTGTCTTGGATGCCTTAAGGCAAACGCTGCACAGACGTTACTCACTTAGCACTACCCGGGAGGTGCGTGTGAAGATACGCTACGGACGCGGAGTAACACTAGCCCCGCAACGCTCTACGATCCTGTTCGACCGGGAGCTACAGCTTAAAGTGGATTCCAAACCAATACAAACATTCATGGCGAACCCGAAACCTCTGGTACCGAGTGCCAAAGCGCCTAGCCCTCTTCAATTTTAAATAGGATTAATAAATAAAAGTTCCCATTGCAAACAACTATCAGCGGAAAATATAATGATTTTAACCAATAAAAACAATTGATTCGTATCTTATCAATAAGTGTCAGCTTCGAAAATCGAATTTGGCCAGAGCCACCAAAAAAACTAAAAGCCCTACAAGTGCCAGAGGAATTACTCACCTCAAGAGGCAGCAGTGAATCGAGTCTGGGATGTGTGCAAACTGTGATGTTCGCCCATCGACAGTTCGCACATCAAAGGTTTAACAGCTCGTAAAAAAAAGCAGACGATCGAATCCATGGCGACGGGTGCGGCTGAAATGGAAACGGTTTATGACGGAGGCGCTCATCTGTTCGGAATACAGCTGTAATTTCATTTTTCAAGGCCAGTTTTGGCAACAGAGAGAGAGTTTTTGAAGAAGCCTTACAAAAAAAAAACACGAACAAAAGTGTTTCCATCGGGAATAAATATATTTTGGTTTGGTTTGTCGCTCTACAGTCATCTTGTGCACACTTTGGGTTAAATAGACCGAGACCTAGAGCTTAAAACATCGAATCTGGAACCTGTGGTACCAAAGGCCAGAGTTCTAGCCAGTTGGCTATCAGGCCGCCCTCGCATACCCCAGAGTTGTTCGTATCAACCTGTGGTATGAAGCCCTCTTATGACACTTTAATATTGACTCTGTCAACGTCTGTCGTCCATAGACGTCTGTGTTGTCCACAATTCAACTTTGGCCTGGACTTGAATGTGTGTTGCGACTCATCCTCAGTGACCTGCAGTACGGGATGGGCATCCTATGAGTAATCTACTCGTAGATGGAAGGAAGAGAGGCAGTCTCTGGGGAGGCAGTCTCTGTTGGGATAGAACACCCGTAGGTAGAAGTCTGACTTGTCTCCGTGACGCTCTTACAGTCACATTAGACCCGGACCAACGGCTTAAAGTGGATTCCGAACCACTACAAACATTCATGGCAATGCCGGGACTCGAAACCGAAACCTGTGGCACCGAGCGTCAGGCCATTCAGGCCTATTAGCTACTATATGGGCCCCATTAGCTTGCACATCAAGATGCTTTCTCGCCATGTTCTCCGTAGCACACTCTGGTCCTCGATTGCAATGGCATCCTCAGTTTAGATGAGACATCTCCCTTACCTTAGACACTCGGCCATTCAGGCCCTGAGCTTGAATGTAACACAACTTTGTATTAAAACCATTTGAAGTAAAGTTATTAACAAATAAATAGCGAGATGAGAAATGACCCCATATCAGTTCAAAGAGATAACGATGTGCCATAAAGAGCAGACATCAGCAAATTTTTCAAATCTGTGCAAGCATTGTTACATGACATGGCACAATGTAAAAGAGAATCGTCATTCTGTTTAAATGCCATAAATTTTGTCATTACTATCTTCACAAAATAGAAGATAATGCATGATTCAGGACGAGGCAAAATTTGTTTATCTGCACCTATGCAACGGTTGAGCTTGTGTTAATATTTCTTAACGCTTAAAAATTATAAAACTTAGAAATCTATTTTCTTCTCTTGAATTAAATATACTGTATGAAATATTTTTTCCTAATGCAGCTGACAAACACTTAGACAGTTGTCTTTGATGCTTTAAGGCAAGCTCTGCATCGAAATCACTCACTTAGCACTACCAGGGGGATACGTGTAGCTTGAAGATAAGCTAAGGCCGCGGAGTAACAATACCCCGAAACGCTCTCGAAGGCCCCTATTTAAATGATATGATGAACAGAATGTCCAAAGCCCTCATACGATTCATAAAAATTCAACCACACAAATCAGCCGCAATTGACATAATTTGACAACGCATCCAATAAATGGATACACAGCCTTATGGATGAGCACATGAATTCAACAATTCATGTTAGACAGGGATCTACGGTTTAAAGTGGATTCCGAACCACTACAATCATTCGCGGCACTGCCAGACTCGAACCCCAAACCTGTGGTACCGAGCGCCAGGGCGCTAGGCACTCGGCTATCAGGCCCTCTGTATTAAATATTCACAACATTTTAATCATTTTTTTTTTTTCTGAAATAAATAATTTTTTTCTCAGCAACAACAACAACAAAAGTCAAGTCAAATTTGGTAGGAAATTTCGAAAGGATTCGCCTCGTCTATTTGCGTTCCTATTGAGAGATTTTTCCTAATTTAAGGTGCATTTTCATCGGCAATGCAGAACTAACGCGCCGTCAACTTTGACGAATAAGATTAGTGATCGAGAATGACTGACAGTAATGTTTGACGTCAATGATTCTCGATCAGTAATCTGATTCATCGAAGTTGACGTCACGTTAGCGTCGTGTTGTCGATGGAAATCACTTAAATTCTTATTCCTGACAGAAAGACACTTTAGCGTCGCTTGCCAAGATAATTTTCGGTGTTCTAAGAGGATTTCGAACATGAGGAGCTTTAGTATTCATGATTTTTCATGTCTATTATAAAGTCTCTTTATAGTTTCAAAAATGTTTTGCAAAGGTAAATTAAAAGGCAGATAAGAGGAAATGAATACAAAATGAAACTCATATATTTAAAAATATTTCACCACATTTAATTTTAATTTAATATGATTTAATGCATCTCTGTAAGCACCTCATGAATTGCACATCAACATGATATTTTTACCATGATATATGATATTCTCAGACTTTCAAGATGGTATTCTTAGTTTCTGTGTACCCTCATCCATAGTGATCCTATGCTTAAGTTAATTTAATATAAATTAATGCATATCTGTAAGGACATTATGAGTTGCACATCAAGAGGGTATTCTTGCCATGTTTTCTCCGTGCCCTCATCCATAGTGATCCTATGCTTTGGATGAGACATGTCGGTTACATTTGTTCGATATTTTTAACTAAACCACACAGAAAGAAAGTGAGCAGAGTGGTAACTGGTGTGCGATGTATTCAGGGTTATATTCAAGATATGGGTGCGCAGTAGACCGCCCCTCCCCGTGGTGCACCTGGTAACACTTTTTAGTGGCTAAAAGATCTGCAACTTGCCATTATGTCTTCCTCCCCTCACTTTGATACTCTTCGAGTGCTACAGTGTAATGCCGGTGGACTGTCACAATTCAAGCGCGCACAGCTTTTGCTGACTGTGTGAGAAGGACATTGATGTCTTTACTATTATGGAGGGTAATTTGATGTAATGGTCCAAGGCGTAGAGCAGTCGCTCATTTCCGACTAGCCACCGGACATGACTGCCTGCGAAACCATCTTTACAGACTCAAGATTGTTCCTTCCCCGATATGCACTCTGTGCAGTTCTGGAGTGGCCATGGACTCCACGCTTCTACTTCACTGTCCTGCTCTGAGCGAGACTTTTCTAATTAATGGCCCTGAATGGCTGAGTGTCTAGCGCTCCGGTGCTCGTCACCACAATAGCATAAAAACATTCTCCATGTTTTGTCAAACACACACACAAAATTTCATCAAAATCTATCCAGCCGTTTAGGAAGAGTTCAGTGATAAACGAATGTACAGAAGAATTATATACTATATAAAGATATATCGATTGCAGAGCCACCTACGGGGGTCTAATTGCGAATATAAACCATCAAGGGTCCCACTCCAACACACACACAAAATTTCATCAAAATCTATCCAGTTGTTTAGGTGGAGTTCAGTGATAAACACACGTACAGAAGAATTATACATATAAAGATAATAAATTAATGGTTTAAAATAACTAAAAACGCGCTTTTATAGTTAATCAAACTATAATATTTAAATGAGGTCCCGGTACGGTGGAAAAAGTGATGCGCCGATCAAGATGACTTTTCAAAGGCTGTGTGTTTTAATCACTCATCCTGGCGATCCTAATCATGAGATAATAAACTTATCAAAATATTTTAGTGTCGTCGGTCCTTGATAAGTCTACAACGTTTAAATTAAATCCACTTAAAGTAGGACAAAACCGAGGCCAAAGAGTCAGTTACATACAAACAAACATCCAGGTGAAACTAACAAAAGCGTATTAAAAACATTCATGATCAGTCAAAACGATAACTTGAAAATTTTGTATAAGACTTTAAACTAAAAAACATTGACAAAAAAAATGAGAATGTAAAAACAAACAAAAAAAAATCATGATGAATTAAAAAAAAAAAACAAATGGAGAAAAGGTTTAACACCAGCATAACGCATTCTATTTGGTATCTTTATCACACAATGTCTTTATAGCTTTGTCACAGTAAATCGCTTTTTATCTCTATCTTGCACAATGCGAGAGATATAAAACTGACGATGCGAGATTTATCTTGATAAAAAATAAATACAAAAAATATTTTTTTTAAAACTTTAATAAAATAAGTTTATTTAAAATGCATAAAATAATAAATGAACTGCAAAAAAATAATTTTCTAATGTTTAATGGAAATAGAAATTTAAAATGTGGTTGAATTTTATGATTTCCCTTTTATGAAATTCGTATGTAATTTAATACAGTGATTCATATTTTTTTTTTATAACATTTCAAATGTTTTTTGGCGGAATTTTCAATGCAAATTCTCGCCAATTTTACAAAATATATATAAAAACGAATGAAGTAGCGAATGATAAAACAAAACTGTCCCATGAAATTCGAACATTTTTCGAAAATGTCTGGTTTATTTATTTATTTTTTTTATTTATTTTGCATATGAATCCATCCTGACATTCCTTTTGTGACAGTCCCGCATTGAATCATCCAGTTTTGCGGTGTCGCATTTTGGCTTCTCAAAATCCGCCAAATAAAAGATAGTTTACAAAATATGGTACGGTATTTATAAACATTTCAGTGGAATATGGCAACCCTCATTCATCATTTCGTGCGCTGCATTTCTGCCTCCTATTCATCATCGGCAAGCACTTAAAAATAGCGAAAACAAACGGAGTTCTTTTTTTTTCCTTTTTTTCCAATTTATGAAAATAAAAAATATTTTATTTTAATTTTTGAAAACCAAAAAATGAATTTTGACTTGTATTCAATTTTAAAATTTATGAGTGAAAGGAAATTATGATTGAATGCGAAATAAAATTAAAAACGTAAACACAGTTTGACTGCTTTTTCGTGTGGTACAATGAATACATTAGTAACGCATATCTTACAACGATTTCAACAAAAAAGTAGGTAGGGAGAACATTTTGAAAATTACGAATCTGCCTCTAGTGGCGTAAGGGAGCCTGAATGGCCGAGGGGCTAGCTCTCTGGCGCTCGGTACCACAATCTCGGGTTCGAGCCCGGCGGTGCAATGGATGTATGTAGTCGTTCGAATCCACTTTAAACTGTAGGTCACGGTCTGTTGAGCCTAAAGTGTGCACAAGATGACCGTAGAGCAACAAACCAAACCAAATCTAGTGGCAAAAGTCAAGGGCTTGAAACGTCAATCCCAGGATATGTTAGATCATTTTAGGGTCATTTTATGCAGACGAGGGCTAAACAGACCGGTACCTACTGTTTAAAGTGGATTCCGAACACCACACAGACATCCATGCCACCACCAGGAACCCGAAACCTGTGGTACCAATTGTCTGAGAGCCATATGGCCACCGACCGTCGGCATAGAAAAAGATGGAGCCTGATGGCCGGGTGGCTAGCGCTCTGGCACTCGGTACCACAAACTTCGGGTTCGAGTACCCGGTAGTGCCATGGATTTTTGTAGAGGTTCAATCCACTTTAGCCGTAGGCTCCGGTCAAATGCGACTGTTGGACGTAAAACTGACAACCCTACCCCGTAAAAAGAAAGATCTCTTGCCTCGAAATCTGCCAGCAGACTAACGGCCTTGGCCCACCATGGGGCTGTTGTGCTATTGATAATGATGATGAAAATAATATAGAAAAGCTGAGGATAAGCAAAAAAAAAAAAAAAAAAAAAAAATTGTGCAATTTAATAACAAAGATGTCCTATTTGTAATGCATTCAATCTCATTTGTTTTTAAAAATAGAATAACTTCAATAAGATCTTCGTTCCGTGAGAATCCAAAAAAATAACTTTCGATAAGTTTCAGTGACGAGAAAAACTCTCAGCATTTACTCGGTCTGCTGGCAAAGACGTCACTGTCTTTACTACTGTTTGTATTATGGAAGGATACAAATGCATTTACCACTTGATATTTAATTTTAACATGAATTCTCAGATTTTTGAAACAATAAACATTATTTTCGTAAAAGGGTTGAATTTTTCAACCTACTTCTTCAAAAAATGCGTGGCCTGGTGGCCAATTGGCTAGCTTTTGAATCGGAATGCACGTTAAACTGTAGGTCCTGGTCTAATGAGCCCAGAGTGTGCACAAAATGACAGTAGAGTGACAAGCAAACTGAACCAAACCAAACCAATCTGAGTAAATTAATCGTTACGTTTGACTAAAACCTTTATTTTCAGATAATTTTCCAACATTTATCGCTCCGTTTATGGCAGGGATGAGCAAACTACGGACCGCGGATAGAATTTTAATTTGCCGGTCCGAGGTAAATTAAAATAAATATATATTTATATATTATATATCCATCTCCTTTTCTACTTTGATGAAATATCATTTTTTTTTCCTTCCTTTTTTGAAAGGACTGATGATCTTTTCACTTTCTCTATTTTTGTTCTACAGAACATAAATCGACGTTAATAGCAAGCACAGAGAGCTTTCAGTCGGTAAAGTGTTAAAAGCGAAAGTTCTTTTTGTTAGTTATAGCTGTAGATTGGCGCCAACAAGCGTTATCTCTTTCTCGGAGAGCAGACATATGGGAATTCAATATAGGTTAATTAGACCTCTCATGTGGCAGACTGCTTACATGGGGTGGAATTAATTGAGTTGCAATCTAACAATCATCTCAAGCAGTTGTTTCTAAATATGTCAAAGTTAGGTGTTTTACAAATCATCGAAAGTAAGTTTCCCAAATTTAATATCTCACTTCCAGAAAATCAGTGCTACGTTTGCTTCATCTTATATAAGTGAACAAGTGTTTTCAACTATGAACCTTAGAAAGAATAGTAGACTGACACTGACAGAGGAGAATTTAGCCTCGTTCCTTAGAATCAGTCCATCTCACTTCGAACCCTCACCATAAGGAGCTTTTAAAAATGAAATTGCAATTTCATTCATCTCATTAACATATTTAAATTGTAATACTTGTATATTGTTTTTTAAAATTTTAGAAAAATTTATCTTGGCCCGCCAAACTTTTTTTTTCTTTCGATTATTGGCCAGCGACCGAAAAAGTTTGCCCATCCCTAGTTTATACCCTTTCTCTCTTCCCATCAAGCTTCCTTTCCCCATCCCACTTCATTTGGCACCAATATAAATAAATCCGAAAAAAAAAAAAATTCCTAGTGCTCACTTTTCGATAACCCATTTTTCCCTACCTACCAACCGGGTTCTAGCGGCACACGAGAGCCCGTTCGATTCTGATCAGCGTTTTAAGCACTTTCTGCAGCTATGTTAGCAGGGAAAAAAAGAGAGAGCTCTTCTTCAGTTGAGAATGCCGCGTAAAACTGTCAGAGAGCTATTAGTTCCGCTCCGGCCGTAAATCAGCCTGCCATTGTTACCAGGACTTTTCTCGGAAGTGGCTTCGATTCCGCATTCCGTGCGGCAGCAGCAGTTTTTGAGCTACTGATGCTTTGACAGAGGGTTGTTAAAAATCGGGAAATCAGCATTTCTGAAGGTTTGGTTTGTCACTCTACGGTCATTTTTTGCATGCTTTAGACTCATTAGTCCCGGACCTACAGTTTAACGTGGATTCCGAACCTCTCATAAACGCCCATGCCATCGCCAGGATTCGAACCTGAAGCCTGTGGTGGTACCAATGTCCAGAGCTCTATCCAATTGGCTATCAGGTCACACCACTCAGAAGGAGGCTTGGTTTGGTTTGGTTCGTCGTTTTACGGTCATCTTTTGCACACGAAGACTAAACAGACCGGACCCAGTTTAAAGTGTGATTCCGAACCCTCACAAACATCAATGGCACAGCCAGGATTCGGACCTGAAGCCTGTGATACCAAGGGCCAGAGGGCTGGCCACTCGGTCACCAGGCCCCCTCACTCAGAAGGAGGAGTTAATGAGGGGTTTTTTTTTTTTTTTTTTTTTTGGTAGTTAAAAAGGAAATATCATTTTTCAATGACCTTTCCTTTTGAGAACGCGGCAAGTTGGTGGTGTAGGCATGTTTTTGCCACAAGTGTTGGTTTTGGTGAAACCAAACAGTATTTCATATCGATAGTAGAAATGAAAGACATTGATGAGACATTCACAATTTAATTTTTGATTAAATTTAATTCAGCTAAAATCTCTCAGTTCGAGATCACGTCTTTCTCATCGTATTCTACATATTTATTAGAGGAACTCTTTGTCCACATAGAGGCTGATTCAGTTTCTGAAATTGGGGGGCTTAGAAGGTAGGTAGATACGTAGGTGGTTTAATGGTATTAGAACCAATTTTTCTGCAACAAGAAATTTGTAATAATTCATTAAGAGACTATGTCTTGCAATTAAAATTCATTTTATACGGATGTCTGCATTAAAATCAATTAAAAAGTTTAAAAATCTGGGCAATGTCGCCATCACTTAGTTAAATGTTTTGAGACTAAAAATTAAGTTAAATTTAAAGCATATCAAGAAAACATTATTATTTCTTTTAAATTTTACTGGGCCACACAAAATCCCCATTGCCAGAGGAAGATGCAGCATCTGCCCAGGCTGAGTTTATAAAGGGAATGGGGGTCCGTAGGGGGTTTGCGTGGCCCTAGGTAAGACAATGAGATGTGAAATGGTAGGGTATGGTAGTCGTGAATTGATAGGGAGGTTACATAACCTAAGTATGGGGTGAGTATGATCCGGTAAGGACTAGGCTGTACATTTCTAGGTCAAATATGTACTAGTAGGGATGTGCATATCCCTAGGCATTAGGATATGATGTGAAATGGTAGCAGGCTGCATAGTTCTACATGTACAGGATACAAAGTGTGCACTGTAGGGGTTGCATAGCTAATGGTAAAGGAAACGAGATGTGATCTGGTAGAGGGTAGGTCGTGAACTGATAGAAGGTCTACATAACCATAAATACGGTGCTGAAATGTGAATTGGTAGACGTTTACAAGAATTTTGATGAAATCTTTGTGTGTGTTTGAATAGGTCCCCTTGGTGGTTTAGATCTCAAAATTGCAACCCCAGTAAGTAGGGCTGCAATCGGGGTTTTCTTGAGCGTGTTTGTCACGGAACTCCCTCCTAAACGGCTTGACCGATTTTGATGAAATTTTGCGTAGTATTTGACAAAAACATGGTGAATGTTTTGTGCTATCCCCTTGTTGTAAGTCACCACGAGATGCCGGTGCTGAAGTCTTCTATCCACCTCCCCTATACAGCTCAACAAATCGCTATGAAAAGGGTCTCAATATGTATCAGTGAAAGTATGGAGTAAATGTGTTCTCGCGCTATCCACTTTATTGTGACTCCACGCGAAGGTAAGCGATAGACCGTTTAAATGATATCCAAGAAAATTGGTATGCAATCTTATATCGGAACATGAATAGATTCACGATATGTAACTTTCTAGAATGCATTTTTTGGCAGAACCAACGTATGCGTTTTACCAGTATATATACACTGAAAGTGACAAAAGTCATGGGATAGCAATATGCAAATTTTCAGATGGCAGTAGCATCGCGTAGAACAGGTATAAATGCGCAGTGCTTTCTGCAGAGCTTTCATTTCTGTTCAAGTTATTCATGTGAAGAGGTTTTGACGTGATGATGACCGCACGACGGGAATTAACAGACTTTGAACGCGGAATGTTAGTTGGAGCTAGACGCATGGGTCATGCCATTTCGAAATCGTTAGGGGAATTCAACATTCCCAGATCCACTGTGTCAAGAGTGTGCCGAGAGTATGAAATCTCAGGCATAACATCCCACCATGGACAGCGCGAGTGGTCGACCGCCTGCACTTAACGACCGAGACCGGCGACGTCTGCAAAGAGTCGTAAATTCTAACAGACAAGCAACACTGCGTCAAATAACCGCAGAAATCAATGTGCGGACGTACTAAGGGACTTGTCTGTTAGAACTGTGTGGAGAAATTTGGCTTCCTTGGCTGCTATTCCAGCAGAAGACCGACTCGAGTGCCTTTACTGACAGAACGACATCGCTTGCAGCGACTCGTGGGCACGTGAGCATATCGGTTGG